>VZTL01057495.1:53996-73213 GCA_013400535.1 Scopus umbretta | reverse complement strand
ATGAGGTTAGTCCTACAGGGGATAGAGTCATATGAACCTCTAAACTGAAGAACTTTAAAAAATTCCAAGCGAGATTGATTAAAAGATATAGCTATTTGTAGAATAGGATCTGTATAAGAAACTTGGGTAAAACAAGAGAATTCAAATTAATATCATGAATGCAAATACAAAACCACCGAACTTTAATCTGACTATGTTTCCCTCATATCAAGTAGGAGGCCAAACAGTTCAGTTTTTTTTTTAGAAATCACTAATTAATAGATTAAGGAGTCAATTAGCAGTTTAATAGCTAGTGGTAAAAGCAGAGAAAATATTTAAATGGCATGATATAATGTCATAGCAAAGACAACTGTTGTCCTGAGCACTAGAGCAAGCCATCATAACAAGAAATAAAGGAAAAAGTTCAAAGTAGAAACAATAAATTGAGGCAATTTGGACATACTAATGATGGGAGAGGGAGAAGCAAAAGAGAAAAAAAATAGTAAGAATGGCAATAAGACAGAAACAAGCATGAACAAAATAGAAAGTAGGCTGCACAGAGCAAATATCAAGAAATAAAAATCAACAAAACACATGGTAAGGGTATCATGATAATAAAGCAAAAAATATCAGACAGCATGTTGTTACTGTCAATAAGTACCTTTGGCTCATCGTTATTATTTTTTAAATTAAACATTGTCTACCATCCTCCTCCACTGCCTTCTTTCTAACTTTTGTAGTGTTAAGTTACACCTGAACAATTTTTATTTTCAAGATAAAGTTTTGTCCCTCTTACACTGGTCTCAGATTTTAAATGCTAAATACATTGCCTGTATTCTGTTCTGTTTAGTCATCTCTTGAGAAATAGTCTGCAAAGACACCATGTAGTAGGCCTACATTTAGGAAATTGCGATAGCATTACAGAGTCAGAAGCTGCAGAGTCAGAAGCTTTGCTCGATGTCTTATTCTCATGCTCTCTATTCTAAAATATTTCACTGCCCACAGACATTTCCTTCCAACAGATGTATCTGAGGGGAATGCAATCGCAAAGGGAAAAAAATAGTTTAAAATGTACTGTGCCTCTCTGATTATAATTAGATTTGCACATGTAGAGATCTAAATATGATGCATATGTCTCTGCATCTCTACTCCCACGTGTGTGCCCATGATAGTAGTCAACCTTCACAGAATGTGTGTGTGATGAGAATGTGTAGCATCTGTCAGATGCTCCAGAGTTTAGCTAAAAGAAACTTCCCAAGAAAGAAGCTCTAAAATGTTTTAAGGATGCTTGCCTGATGTACCTAGATCTTCTCATCTAACATAGTTTGGGTTTCAGTTGTCTGTCAACTGAACAGTAGAAAAACTGTTCAGGTAGAATAAGCCATTCTTCAGTTCAAAACAAAGCAGCTAAGAGCTTGAAGTCCTAGCAGTGAAAGATCAAACATGAAAATTACAGGTTTGTTACAACAGTCCCTTCAATTTCTCTGCTAAATAAGGTGAAAGAAGGTCATAGTCGGGCTTTTCCAGTTTCCACCATACATCTGTTTTGCTGCTTCCCCCCCGCTTCAATTTATTAGATTACAAGTACATATTTTGAAGCCAGAGACCCACCAAAAATGTCACAACAAAGACAGATTAAAAAAAATTCTTTCAGCTAAATACTACTGTACCATATTATGAATTTATCTCCAAACTAGGTTATTCTTAAAGTCAACAATATATTTTTTCCATATGAAAATCCCCCATTAGAGACAACTGAATGATGTTCTTGTGCACAGAATCAGTTTTATATGCATAGATGTGTTTTCTATATATCTATACTCAAACCAAAGCCAGGATCAAATAATTGAGGAAGTTATTTCCTCCTCCCTCATTATTTTTTTTTTTCCCCTAAAGCTTAGCCACACTGCTATAGCTAGGAACTTGTATTGAAGAGTTTAGTTGAGTATGTTCATGCGAAAGTGGCCAGCAGCACAACTGGATTCCAACATGAAAACTAGACACTCTAAGTCCAGCTAATTCTGAAAAGGTACTGCATTGGCATCCCACTGTGCTCATCACAGGAATTACAATATGTACCTGAAATCAGTGCATGACTATTCCTTGCAATTGATCCAAATAATAATGCTGTGTTATTCAGCAGGTAGTAAATAAAAAAAATAAACTCATAACACTTCAGAGGTTTAAAGTGTGACATATACTACACAAATGGTGGCATTTATGCAGTCAGAAAAAAAATAAAAATCTGTGTTTTGGTGTTAAGCTTGCTCCTAGATGTTTTTGGTGGGTTTTTTTGTTTTGGTTTTTGGGGTTTTTTTTTTGTTTGTTTGTTTTTTTAAACACATTTCAATAACTTAATTGTGCAAATTCACACAACTTAAAAAGAACTAGCTTTTATGGTTATCGTTGTTGTTAAAGACAGATACACCCCTGCAAACACAGTTAAGTATTGACATTCATACTGTACTTCCACAGGAGCAAATACTACACCAACTAGACAGTGGTCTGCATAATAAAATTCCATCACATTTAGTTGAGCAGCAGTAGACGTGAAAAAAAGATTTTTCTGAAGGTTACATGTTAGGATAAAGGTCTGGGAATTTTGATAGCGTTTTTCACTTGAATAGAATAATATAGGCCTTAAGTGAATGCAAAATTCAATTACATGCACATTGGAATACAATTCTGACAGAAGGAGCTGCAGAAACAAATAATTGTAGCTTTCCAATCCCCCATTTGTTACTTTACCAGTCACCATACTCAAAATGCATCCTTTTTCTCCCTTGTTGAACTGCATTCATTGACTGATCCAATATGAATAATCACACAAGAAAACCTTCCCTCCTCTTCCTCATGTCTATGTCAACAAAAAATCTCACAGCAAAGTTTATTAACCACTTAAAAATAGCAACAAAAATTATATCTGAAAGTGACTAATAAAGACTCTGTACAGACATCTCTCAGATCCAAAAGTCACAATGTTTTCAATGCATCTAAAATACTCTACAGATGTCTTATGGATTATGTACACAAACAAGTATAGAAAGTAATGTTCTTTTGGCTCTTTCTGTCCAGCAGCTTTCTAAGTGTAAAACCAGGTATATTTCCCAACAAAAAATACTTTAAAACTGCAAGAGCACCCAGTAAATAACTATAGGATAACATGGACTAAACTTTACTACATGGTAGGGATAAGATAGAGGGATTTTTTTTCTTTATTGCTTACTGGCAGCAATTCAAATACTATTAAATTCAGTTGCTATATTGTTACATTGCAGAGTTTTGTATGGATGAAACACACAGATTGTAATTTGTTGCTCCTCATTTTATTTTTGGCTGTTTCAAAATAGTCTTGTTTTTGTTCTTTGGTCTTACCTCAGAGAACTGACTATTGCATTGAAAATGCAGGCTTTGGGTTTTTTTTCTGATTAATGAACATTAGCTACTACCCTGAACAGGGAAGAGGGAGAGAGAAGTATGGGTCACAAGATAATAAGAATGTTGTAACCCAAAAAGGAACACTGGGTAAGTGAGGATATTCATGTACCAGGACTGGAAAAATTAGTAGTTTCCACTAGCATCAGAATTGTTTAAGATGCTAAATAGCAGATTACTGAAGTCCAAACAGAATACAGGGACAAATACAAGTCCTTCTTTCATGGTTTAAGAGCTCATTTGAGCATCTAATTGTACTTCAGGCAAAAAGGATATGTTGTTTAAAGAAAAAGGGGTGGGAGGGAAAGCACACAGACCAGTTCATTTAAACAGGCCAGAACACAAAGCTCTCAAAAGACTTCTTGCCTAATGCATGAAGTATTTTAGTCTTTGAGGCTAGCCCTGCCTTTTATGGGGACTTGATTTAATTCAAACACATTTCAAATTTTGAGGAACTTCCTTTTTGTTTCTAACTACCTCAGAGTTATTAAAGCAGATGAGGAAATACTAGCATCTCAAATGTGTAATGGGAAGCAGGGAAAAAGCTGAAATGACATACAGAAACCATCCTAAATAACAAGCCAGCCTTGTCCAAGACAAGGCTTTTTTCACATCACCCATATTATTTATATTGCAGTAACCACTGAAAGCTTTATCTACAGACCAGGACATCACTATGCAATGCACTAGACAACACACAACAATTAAGTTCCTGCTACGAAGTGCTTTCCTCCTTCTTATAAGAGATACAAAAGGTAAACACTACAATAAAGACCTTTCTTTTTTCCTGTAAGATATTAAAAACCATTCATAAACAGTGACCAGATTATCCTCCTCTCAAATCACAGAATCCTTTGCCTGCACTGCCAACTGCACCTCCCCACAGAGAAGTGCATTCTACCATAACAGACCCATCAATATATAACAAAGCACCATGCCTCTATTTCAACAGTCAGCAAAAAAAAAAAAGTTACGCATCACCTCGACCCACTATCTTTGAAGAAACAGAATTCTACTTCACCTGGTAGTGTTAAAAAGGATAAAAATGCAGAAATTGTACCGTGGATGTTTTTTTATCAGTACAAAGGAGCAATTCAGTACAAAGAACTCACAAATAGAAAGGGAGATAATAGGTCTACCTTTTGCCATATCAGAATTGTAAAAGTAAACAAATACCAACAAATCAATAAATGTTTGAGAGCACAGCTTATGTCAGAGCATAATTAAGTTACTTTACTTTTAGGGAGCTGTATTTGCTGGCAGTTTTTTCCTAATAGCATAGATGACAAGAAAGTCTAATGAGCTTTTCCATAAGATCTTGTGATACTGCAAAGTGAATTCATGTCAAGGCTAGTCTTCCATACTGTAGCTTATTTGCAATATCTAAATTATCTATAAAATACCTACCATGAAAAAATAAAAAAGATGCAGATAATTTATGATAGCACATCATGATGACTGCATTATGCATATTTACTTTCTTGGTGTTGCAATTGTACTCAGGCTACGGTAAAGATTGTCTTATATCTTTCTTCACCCAAGTGAACACTTAAGTTCTCTCTAATGGTTTACTGGGCCCCAGAGCTCATATAAATTTTTCATTTGAATATACCAATTAAACACATTTTGACAATACTCTTTAAATTATGAAAATTTTAGAGCACTGTCAGGTGAAGAAGGGGAAAAAAACAACCCTGCAATAATCTCAGATGTTTTACAATTCTGCTCAGAAACATGTAATAGATTTTCTAGAGGACATAATGCTGCTGCTTTTCACTGTAAATTTTCAGGATCACCTGCCATACTAAAGAATTACTTCTCAGAAACCATCACTAATATCTTAATGTTATGATAGCCTTTGAGCTTTCTACTACAAGGCAAAGAATTTTGAAATCTTGTCTTACCTTTTTAAAGCCAGATACCATAGTTTCTAAGATGTGTTTTAAAAGTGATTTTTTTCCACTAGGAACTTTCCAGCAAAAACTTTGTACTGGCGTACGAACTTCAAAGATGACATCAAAAAGCCATTTTGTGGTCAAAAATTTTCAGTAGAGACCTTAATACCTAATCATAATAGTTTCTTAGGTCTACTTATGTGCCCCTTTGAATTATCTCTATGGGTATTCCAGAAGCCAAATAACATAGACTGCTTAGTCACTACTGCCATATAGCAAAAGGCATCCCCAATTATCCCAGCATGTAGCCTGATTAACTTATTTGTCCCCGAGTTCTGAAACAAAGATCTAGAAAGTCAAAGCACAAAATAGCCATAAGTTTGCATAAGGAGAACAGGTCTTTTTCATAGTCATGCTATTAAGAAGTGTACCCACCTAAAGGCAGGAGAAAGATGAGAAACTAAAAGGTATCTCACTTGACTTCAATATTTCATAAAGTGGAATTATTTACCTTTGTAAATGCATCATACAAACATTTCCCACTTTTAGTATAGTCTCCGTTCACTCATTTTAAAAGGCAAAAATCAGGAGGGCAGGTGGCCAAGAGATAGAAAAGCAATTTTGTTGTTTGTTTTGCAATTAAACTAAAATTCACTTAAATAGCAAGGCTAAGCTTCCAGAGACCCCCATTCTCTGATAAAAATGTAGTTTCAGGTAAGAGCACCTTGTACAGCTAGAGTCAATTCAGTTATGCAGGTAAAATAAGGTCCTGTCAAATAACTGGGATAGAAATTGTACCAGATTTGCTTCTTAGGTAATGCAGCCCACAGTTACCATCTCATTTACTCCACATTTTTTTCTTAGCAATACACATGAGGAAATATTACTTCCGTAGGCTATTACTATTTATGACGGTAGTCAAGTGCAACACAGTTGCAATAAAACAAGGAAAGACTGAAAAACTTCAGAAGAGTTTTGTTTGTTTGGGGAGTTTTTGATGTGTAGGGTCGAACAACTGGGCCATGACCTCCAAGTAATAAATATTACTTCAGGAAAAATGGCATTTTTGCATAAACAGCATCGGCACCTAGCAGACATTTTAACAATAACAAGGCCTTGAAACCATAGCAGAAAGACAAGACTGCAGTTCAGGTCACATAATGATTTCCAATCCAACCATCTATTCCCTACAAATAATTTTTTTGAGTCACTTTTGAGGCCATACGGTAGGACTTCAGGCTGGATTCTCCAGTCCATCACAGGTCAGGTTCACTTCACATCACTAATGCTGTAAACTGAAAGCAGCTCAGCATTGCCCAATGACAACTTATCCCTCTCACCCTTTATTCCCAAGCTTAAAGACGACCTGTTGGATTTTTTTTTTTTTTTGAGGGGGGGAGGGAGGTGGAGGGGAAGCACATCCGAGGAAAGGTAGGAAAGCAAACACTGATGATGGCCTTGAGCTAAACTATGCCTAATCATCTGCTGAGAAAGTTCAGGCTCATGTCACAAGGTTAAAGCTACAAGAACTCCGATTTGAAGCTCAAAGAGCTAACATAAGCACAGGTCATGATTTATAGTAGTATAATCCCCCCCCCCTTTTTTTTTTTCTTCTTTTATTAAAAGTTTTTGAAAAATTCTTTTTGGTAGTTTGGATATGTCCACAAAGAATTTTATACAAATATTTGGGAAGAAGCAGGCCTGTTTTAAACACTTTGAAGAAAAAAAAAAAAACAAACAAAAAACCCACACACATTTCCACTAAACTATACTTTCTTTTCTTTGTAACAACACAAAATCATAAAAGCAGAGAAATATCTGACAGAATAGCATAACTTATGAAGGAGATTTTATCTGTTCATGGAAAATAAAGTTCCTCCATCAGTTCTTACATAAATTTTCAGTTACAATAAATAATAGCTAAAAGTAACCCATCCATTTTCAAAATAAACCAAAAATATATCAATTACAGTGGATCAATTTAACATCCACTCTTCTGCCAGCTGCTATAACTATAAGGCTTTTTTTTTTTTTTTTCTTAAATGATATGAGTTGAGAAAGAGATGAACTGCAAGACAAAAATTTCATCCGCTGTCCAGGTTTCTAATTCTGTTAAGTAGGTACATAAAGGAATCAAAGACAAAGTACAAAAAATTGAAGAGCTTTAACCATTAACATGCATTGCGAGCAAAACTGTCTCAACTTGGGGAAATTTTACATTATTTAATTTGCTCCCAATTAACACATGCTTCTATCACGGACCCTGATATTGCAGGGAATAAAAGAGGGCATAAACAATTAAACACTGAAGCAAACAGCTTTTCTCCCCTTGCCCAGGGTCGATTTGTGCCACCAAACCCTTCTGCCCACCCCATCTCCCTGCAGCCCCTCCACCCACCCCTGGCAGAGGGTGCCTCCTACAACACTCCTGCACAAGCACAGTAAATCCCAAGTAAGCTTGGTCATTTCCCTTCCTTTTTTCAGGCCTCTGAGTATCTTTCATTTTCTAACAAAGAAGAGTAGATTTAACTGTCATCATTCAAATATAAACACCAGAACCTCTCTTGCTTCATCTACACTTAAGTCTATACTTACCATATTCTTGTGCTAATAAAGTGAGCTGAATCAAGGGTTGGGGGGGAGGCATGCATGCATAGCAGCTTTTTTGAGTGCAGACACGATATACATGCTTTACAACTAAAAGGAAAAGATTGCTTGGTATTTTACTACTTTATCCTATAGTTGCTAACAGATAAAGTACCTCAAGTCTTGCTCGTCTGGACCCAAATCTAACTTATTTTCTTGTTCTTGTTATATCATATACAGCAAATACAGCATATAGGATATACAACAAATTTTCTTTTTTTTTTTTTTTTTTTTTTTTTTTATTAAAAAACCAGCCNNNNTTTTTTTTTTTTTAATCAGAAAACCTACCCAACATGCGTCTCTGCGCATATTGGGAGAATTTTTAGAAGCCATTATCCATAGCTATTTCACCAGACATACCAGTAAAATCACCTCTTTTTCTGGCGCAGTTGAAACAGTTCTAGTGCCTCCAGCATTCAAAGAAAAAGCTGTATGTTTAATGAGATAATGGAATGTATAGAAATACGCATGTATTCCTATGGATTTATAGCAGTTTGGTGAAAATTTAGTTATGCAGCTAGATAAAGGTAAAAAGTTAAAAATAAAAATCAGTGTTGCATGTGCTTAAGAGCAATAACATATAAGAAATGAGCTGGTATTATCAAAACCAGTCAAGGTTTTAAATCTATCAATTTTAAGAAACCAGTTCATCTGTTTGGAGAACTCCAAGCACTCAAAGAGGAGTTCAAATCCTGTTTCTTAATAACAAGAATGAACAGAGTAATACACTCAGTATGGAGTCTGAAAAACTGATCTACTTTTATTGAGACCTACGGTACTATTTACCACACTCTGATTAAAATACAATCTGTCAAAAAAGAGTATTACCCACTGGTCCTGCCATAGATTCTTAATGGCCTCCTCTTTCCAGACTCCCAGATTCCGTCAAGATAAGAGAACAACTTGATAATTACTATACTCAGTTCAGTTGTAGTCTCATCCCTTACATCTCCAGCTTTTTTAACATGACTGTAGACAAATAATTTTGACCTCACCACATGATACTTACTACTGGTACCCTAAACCTACGCTTCCCACAGCAGTCCCTTACGGCATGCAAAACGCCAACTGTGAACAACAACAAAAAGACCAGCAAGGGCAATCACAGCTCCGTGTGAAAACATGCTACCTTTAGAACAAGCAAAAGGTCAGACATAACCCTAGGACTCGAACTGTGACATTACAGTACAAGAGTACATATGTTTCTTTCTCTTCCAGAGTGTCTCTGAAGCTTTTATAGGAAAAGACCCAGCAAACTCGTTGACTTGTGGAGCTGTCTGCGAACACGACGGAGGAAGCACTGTCCTAGCACCACCATCTAAGCCTAGCGCAGGCGAGGAGCGGCAAGAAAGCAAATATGGGAAGCTGCCAGGAGAGAAGCACAGTTGCTGGGTGGCAGAGCTCTGAAAAAAAGAAGAGAGCTGTACCAAAGCACGGTAGAGTCCTCCACGTAGCAGCGCAGCCAGAGGTACTGCTGCAGATGCTGCCATCGCCAGAAACAAAAGGATTCAAGTCCTTTACGTGCTTACATGGAAGGGAAGGTTAATAATAAGATCAGTGCCTAGGTTTTAATTTCAGACCTGCTAGCTTCTTGCCATCTGAAAACCATGGGGTCAGAACAAACCAGCCCAAAATGCCTCAGCAACACTGATGCCAGGAGCAAGGCCATACGGGTTATTCTATGGGGAAAGGTATAAGGCAGGTAACCTGTAGTAATGTAGACCAATATCTTTATCTATGAACAAAATAACAACAAAAATCTCATTAAAAGATTTATTTTTCTCCTCCAAGGCTATTATTGCCCATGCATCCATAGGTTTAGAAGAGTCACTAAAAGGCAATCATTAAGATTTAGGGTGTACAATTTGTTTCCAACTGTTAAACCAAATTCAAGATGACTTTTATACTTTAGTATAAAGTTTATTTATAGATTCTGAAATTAAGACATACTTATTTGAAAATAGATTTCTGTCTTTCCAATATTTGTTGATGATTTTTCCATTTTTGACTGCTGGGTCTACTTCTAGAGAAATATGTTGGAGCAAGTGTTAGATTTTGACAATTAAAAGAAGGATTCCTATTTTGTTTTCCAGCAAACTTCTGAGAACAAGGGGGGGAGCAAGCCCTCTAGTTAGCAACAGTATTTCACTTTGACACTATTGCTAGTGACAAATATAGATTTTGGGCACAGCTTAATCATGAATGAAAGAAACACCTTTTTCCCTTATGAAATATCCATTCTTATATGGTGGTCAAAGCAAAAGAGGAAAGCTTTTAGTAAAGTTAGACCTTCCTTAAAGTTTTTAGGCTTGGTAGATCATAAAAAGAAAGTAGAAAAGCTTAAATTCAGAGAGTTATTAAAAGATCTAAGAAATCCTGCTGGCTAAACTTCTATAGCACTATTAATAAAGATGCTTTTGTAGGTAACAGAGAAAAAAGGATTAAAAGGAGCGATGGACAAGGAGATGATTTTACACTGTCTCTAATGTAAAAGATGAAACTTACTCTCTGAATACTAACATATTAAAGGACATTTTGCTAATATTAGCAGTGATGACACTAAATCTGATTTTCTAGTGTCAAAGGAGCCGCTGGTTCATATTTAATTTTGTTCTTAAAGGATGGTTTTGCTTTACTGTCAGATGCACAATTAATAAAGTATAAAAACACTTTCCCCAGTTTCCCAATTTCTTTACCAGGTCTGGCTCAATGTTTTAAGCACACACAAGATAAATCCTGAGGTCTAATTTTCAAATTAATCTAAATGTCAAGGCTCTCTGCTTGTTAGTCAATGAGTGGAATATTTGTAATGGTTTAGGTCCAATCTAAACTTCATATGAGTACCTGCACATTTTTAATATTAAAAGGGCGTGATCAGAGCCCTATTTTAGTTCTGTAGGCTCTGCCCATGTCTGTCATCTCCTTTTACTTGAAAGGAATCAGAATTGTCCCATGATGTTCTTCGATCAGACAATTCTTGCTTCGCTGCTAGTTTTCTTGGTCTCCTACCAAGAAGCTGCTCTTTTTTTTTTTTTTTATAACCATGAAGGCTAATCACCTTTAGCTTATGAAAACCACACATCAGTTGTGAGTTCTGTTGTGCACCACTGTAAAGAAACTAGAGAATGGACACGGATACATTGCATTTCTGCAGAGGGTTTGGTTTTTTTCCTCCCTGCTTCTTACAAGTCGTAAACAAATGGGGCATTCTGCAACAAAGGGCTTAAGGGACATAAATAAACCACTGCTGAGCAAAAGGGAGAAAATATGACTGGGTGACAAGTTTCCCCAACCCAATAAACACAGCAAAAAAACAGCTATAGAGTCAAACACCAAGGCCAAAAGTTATGCACATTTAACCACAAGCCTCAATTTACTGCAGACATCCCACATTTTCCTGCAAGCACACAGAGAGGCATCCAATTCACCTAAAATTGACCTTTTACTGAAGAAAATGATGGTTTGATTAACTCCAGCTGAGCTGGTAAGTGCCTCACATACCAGCCTACAGCTTGTTGTAGCACCCGGCTCACTCTCCCTGCTTTTCAGTGGCTCCATTTTGTGAAAGTGAACTTGAAGAGACGTGATCCTGGGCACACCAGCTCCTCCCTCGAGTGCTCTACCTTCTGCCTGACAGATGTGTGCCACCATCTTAGGGGTGGAGGATACAACCGCTGAGCAGAGAGAAGGAACCCCCTCCCCCCAGCAGCCCAAGCCCAGTGCTGGCAGGGAGCCCTCTGTATGCCTAAGTTGCGGCAGGGACGTGAAGCCCACGCTTTGGCTGTTATCGCATGTCAAGGGAGTGCTGTTGCCACTGGGAATACTGATGGTTGGGAAGCCAGTCACTTTCTTCCTCTTGCAAAACAACGATCAAGAGCTGAGTACCAGGCCTATGCCAAAACTTTCACATCTCCTTTTATCTGAGGGTGTAATTTCCCATTCTGTTGCAGTGATTTAAAGAAAAACAGCACATAAAAACTTAATGTTCTTGCCTTTCTGAGCCTTGCCATTCAGCCTCTTTTCAAAGACGGATGGAAAAGTCATCTCCCAGCGCAAGGCGCAATCAGGGATGCTCCACAGAGGCATAGGGTGGCAGGGAGCACAGCGCCCGCCCTCCCTCCCTGGGCAGCCCCATCGTGCAGCCACAGCAAGGCCAGCTGGGCCAGGGACCTCTAGCCACCCCCAGGTGCCACTGTGATCCCCGGCCCAGCTGGGAAGGCAGCTGGGATGGGCTTGGGCTTGTCTCAGCAGGGCGCAGGGGCCAGTCAGGGGCTGACAGGGAGCCCCAGGCAGGGAGAGAGGCCTCAGCTGCTGGCTCCCCTCGCAACAGCTCTTCTAAGGGAAGGAGCTGACCTTGGGATCCACCTAGCAGGGGGCAGCATGCTTGGGGCCCCGATGCCAACAAAATAAGTCATAAAATACTTGTTCCCGTCAGAAGAGGAACTGTCAGTAGTACTGCCATGCATGCTTGTCTGCCTATCCCAATTTTACAGAAGAGACAGAAGAAATAAGTCACCTTTAGCAAAATACCTCTACTCCCAGTATGAATAATTAAGCTTTTTTTTCCATTAAAGAAAACAAACATTTTTATATAACTGCAGATCAGAGAGGAGAAAGGAGAAGCATCTGGGATACAGAAATCTTGCTTTTCTTCTAGAGCTGAAAAATAATTTTTAGTTCAAAGATTTTTTGTTACAATATGCTTAGGAAAAAGCCACTAGGGGTTAGTCATCCCCAAAATTGCTTAACTGTTGTTGCATCTGATTTCACCAGAGAGCCAGTAACAAACTGTCTGTACTTAGGCATGTACATGTTTGATATGGCATGGAGGCTGCTCACCATAAAGGCCGATACTTCTAAGCCCAGCATGAGATATTTTACAGTGAAACATGCCAGTGACTTGTCAGAAGACAAGGAAAAAAGCCTCTCTCCTTGTGCGAGGCAAGCAGTATAAATAATATTTATATGCAGGAGACATCATTATGTCTAAAAAGATAAACAGTTGTATCTTGCAAGAAGTGGATTCACGCATTGGAAAGGAGGAAAAAAAGGAAAAATTTTGAGAGAAATTTATCCTCTACAGGCCAGACAGACTTAATCTATATGTAATTGATTATCAAAGGTACACCAAACTGGGTGGCTCTCTAGTAGGTAGAGTAAGTCACATGGAGAATACTGTAGGAGGACCTCAGGGATGTCCCATTTTGGTTACACAGGCTAGGTGGAAAGGTGATATCAACAGGGAGGGAGAGGCAGAAGCAGTGTCCAGTGACCTGAAGTGAACAGGTTGCCAAAGTTGAACGCAGATTTGGCATTTCTTCTGGGTGGCCCATGAGGCTCTCAGTGAAGTGTCTCATGGTTTTACAGTTCAGTTACATGGGTTTACTATTTAAAGAAACTACATACAAAAATAAAAAAGGTTTGTGAATGGAAAAATAAAACTGGTTCTAGATAGCAAATTTGCTTGTTGAATTACTCAAAAGATATTGTGAAAACTGGTAGTGCACTGTGACATTAGTTATACATCTTCACCCTGATAGTGAAGCTGTTTCAGCATCTGACGTAATAAAATTCTGATTTTCTAAGTATATGTTATTGAGTTCACTTTTGGTGAATGACTTAAATATCTCTTAATTTGCCCTTTACTACCTGCAGCAAGTCTGAATGAGATGTAAGAGAATGCAGGACAGAATGTTGTCATCTTGTAGAAAAGTATCTGCTTTATGGCAATAGAGCTAAAAAAACTCCAGTCCTAAAATGCTCCAATTTTTCTCTTGGAAAGGAGGTTAAGTACCAAGATTCATCAGAGCAGATAAAAATAGGAGGGATAAATAAGAATTATTTTTAATCAGATGAGTTGTTAATACTTATTTTAGAATACTAAAATTAAGCTAGGAACTCTGCAAAGAGACTATGAGGATATTGCAAGAAGTTATTCTATCATTCAGTTCCAGAGAACTTTAGGTTAATAAAATTTTCATGCGATCTGTTCTTCGTGGACTCTTTCTACTGACGAAGCACTTGCATAAATAAAATTCTGTAGGATTAGGTTTTAATAGTAAAATCTTTATTCTAGTAAAATTCATAGATACCAGAGCATCCTGTGCTACAAAGCAAAGGATAATTTTTATAAATTGAAATACAGGTAACTAGGAATTACAACTGTGTCAGCCTAAGAAGAACTACGAGTACTCTATCCAAATGATCCTTCTTCCTTGCAAAATCCCATTACATCTGTCATATTCTTTCGTAGTGTCATATCTAGTGTTAGTAGAAAGTGAATATAGCTAGATATGAGTTTTATAGAATGCACGTACAAGAGAAGCTCTTACAAGACTTTATAAGTCAGTAGTATAGTAGTTCTGGTGAAGGAGGGCCTTTTGAAGTAGAAGGATTACAGTCTTCATGGTTGATACAGCAACAGAAGCTTTCAGGAAGGATGATTTCTACATACTCTATTTGTGGTCTGTACGCAAGGGAAGAAAGTGGGTGTAAACTGCTAACGGGTTTAGACATACTGGTTTCCCAAAGAAAAAAAAGAGACTAAGTATAGTAAAAACAGAAACAAGAGTCCATTTTTAGAGAAGCTAAACTCAAAATGCAGGTTAGGCAAAGATTTCTCTTGCACTCATAACCTGTGGAGAGTAAAGAGGAGCAAGACTCCTTCCTCCTCTAGCATCTCCAATGATTCTTCTGTTATTTCCCTTCCAAACTTCATGATTACTCACAAACTTTGGGCAAGTTCTCAGTTGTTACAGAAAAAAAAGTTTTATCAAATGCCAACAAAACTGAAGCTCCAACAACAGCAATTACAGCCAACTACTTTGAAGAAGCTGGTAGTGAATGGAGGACGAGGGAGCAGTAGGGAGAGGGACATTTAGCCAGGTCCCTTTGGACATTGAGGTGTTAGTTACAGATTCTTACAGGCATACTCAAAAACGTCATCATACTAACAGCTCCAATTAGTATTACCTATTAAAGGCAGTGAAGTAACATACCCACATTCACATGTTCTAGTCAGGAAGTTCTTATGCAACCGTCAGCAAGGAGATCCAACCCTAACAGCTGTAAAAGCCCCATGCTTAAACCTCATCCATGTGGTTATCATCTCAGACCCATAAGCAGTTATCCTCCACTAGCTGCTGCTGCCACACTACATGTAATAGAAGGCAAATGTGGAATTCATTAACTCCCACAGTGTCCTAACCAGTTCTGATATGCTTTAGCAGAGCTCTTTAGATTTCTTTTTTTCCCCAATTAAGTAAATATCAGGCAGTATTTCTCAATGCTACTTAGTACAGCCATGCAGATTCAAATTAAATAGGAATAGTATGTTACTCCTCTCTGCTTCAAGGTATATGGAAACCCACTTCAAATTTAGCATTCCCAAACTCAGTAATCTGAAATGGCTTATACACTTGTTCTCTGCTTTACATTTAGTTGTTTACTCTTCTGTTATTCTGCAGAATTATCCTGAAAGAACTAAAACAGATTCTTTACTTAATCAGTCTAAGTTTTTGAAGTCTAATCTTCAAAATATACTACCTCATGATTCTACAACAAACTTAACAGATATATTCTCAGGTTTCTCATGAGCAAGCCTTCTTAGTTTAGTTCTAAACAGAAGTTTCATCTATTTGAAATAGAGAAGTTGTTATAGCTTCCTTTGGTGTTCTCACCTGTCCTCTGCTTTGAGCCAGTTAATAGTCCAAGTCACTTTTCTTTTTCCCTAAACCAGAACTCTGTCATTAAATGCTAATTAAGTGTTTGACGTGTTTGGTTTGGTGTTTCCTTCCGCTCCCCCTGCCCACATAGTAATGATATTTGTAATTTTCTTAGCCAACTGAGGCCACATAGTGAAAGCAATTCTAATAAGCTGCAGCTAAGGAAGTACAGGGAAAGAACAAATATAATCTCTGGTACAGAAAATAGAACCACCCCCAGAAAGAAAAAAACACCCCCCCAAAAAAAAAAAAAAAAAAAAAAAAAAAAAAAAAGTGTTTTTCTTCCAAAATCTGTGAACACTTTAGATTATATAAAATCATTAGTAAATATTTTGGGGGGTTTGGTCTGTAAAAATCATTGACAAGTACACATCTCCATTTTAATGAATCTAAAGTTTTGAAAGTACTACAAAAATAGGTAGGTTACATGAAAATTTGTCACTCATTTTTTCAACTAGATTCCTCAATCTACAATCAAATTCCTATTCTCTTGCATGCTGTAAAAGCTGGTATTAAAGGCCATGCCTGGGTAGGTGTCTTCTAGATTTTAAAGACGAGAAATAATAGCATAATTAAATGTGTGCAATACAAAGGCAAGAAAGAATGTCCAAAAAAAGGCTTATTTCCACTAAGCTGAACTGCAAAAATATGAATCATCATCTGATTAGTCTTGAATAGGAAATGTAGTTTCGGACTAGGACTAACTGCAAATATCAAAACACGATATACAAAAACATTTTGGTAGCCCAATAAACACATTTTGGGACCTTATGCTGTAGTTAATTTTAGTAATTTTGCCTCAGTCAGAAGCAGCACTTTGTTTACAAATATTTAGTAGGTCAAGTATGAAGTGTACTTTGGAAAATTCTGTGTAGAACATTTTAATAATAAATTAAACATTTGTCCTAGTCTTATTCTAAATAAACACACAAAGACAACATAATCCTTCAGAATTAACCTTTGATTAAATACAAGTATTCACAGTAGAGAAAAAGTAGCTCTTCCTCAGCTCATTTTCCTTGCCTAAGGATATTACTTAGCAGTTTTTCATTTAATTTAGTTGTTTAGACTCCAAAACACATCCAATTTCAAGCTTTTCTGTATAAAAGTATACCAAGGAGTAGCCCCTGTGCTTTAGCATAAAAACAGTAGAGCAAGCAGAGAATTATACCCTGAAAGCCTTAGGTGTTAAGAGTGGTTCCTAATATACTCCTCCTTGGGCTATCACAGATGTCTCCACAGGTGTCTCCACACCTGGCTGTACGCACCACAGGGATTTCTGAATGAAACTCATCATATTTAAAGGAAACATGTACTGTGTAACAACCACATAGAGGCCACTAAAACTGGCGGGGGAGAGAGAAGTGATTAAGTAACACAGATTAGGTGCTTTTTTCAGAGTAGGCCAGAAAAAAGGTCCCTTAACTAAACAGCCGATCCCCAAATAGAAGAACTTGGTAGTACTGCTAAGATGACTACAAATATCAGCTTTTTTCCAAACATCCATAGAATAAATCCAGGTAAACCTGCAAAGTTCTCTTTCTCCACTTCTTCTCATTTTATTTTCTAATGCAGCTATATTAATACAGCTATGGACATGCACTTTTCCAAGAAGTAAACGATAGGGGCTCAACAATAATCTCAGCTTTCCTTCCATTGCTGATGAAACTAGGGTATGTATGTACCTTATTACTTGAGCAGACGTGAAGGCTTATTCTAGTTCTTAGAAGCCTGATTACATATGTGGCATGCAGTGAAAGCTAATCAGAGGATCCTTTCCACTAGGTGAATCCTGTAGTATGGTGGCAACAGACTGAAATCAGCAGTACAGAGATGGACTTTCAGAATCTTATCCTACTAATAATGAGAATCTGTGGCTTATAATGTAGAAGTGTACTAAAAATACTGAAGAAATTATCTTAAAGAGAGGAAACATTGACTATGAACTCCCTGGCTTTTCTCAGTAAGTGTCAGAACCTCAAAGCTATTGAAACATTGTTTTTTGCATTTAATATTTACAATGCTGTGATAGTAGCAATGAGATAATTATGGCACTTCTTCTACCAAGGCCATGACTCATAAAAGCCAAACATCGAGTCGTCATTTCTGTCACTAGAAGGGATGAGGAGGGGAAAGGAGGGAAAAGGGAAGAGAAGATAAATATAAGCTTTTTACTCTGACATGCTGTCTACAGAAGTAGAGTATCTGTTTCCAACACAAAGCAGTTTGTGTCTCATACAACTGAACTATGGAGAGTTTTTACACCCCTCACCCCATTTTTTTTCCCCTTGATTTTTTTTTTTTTTTTTAACTTCATCTTTTGAGTCACCAATTTGAAAGACAAATACAACATGCAAGAAGAGGGCACAGAAGGGGCACAGTCAAGATGTCAGTTTGTGAAGTGCTCCAGTTTTTGAGCCTGTGATACTGCAGGAACGTGATGAGCTACTAGGTAGAGATCATTCACAGTATAACTTCTCATATGTTGAAGCTAGCCATGTCACACTGAGTTACTATGAATTTTAATAGGTCATCTATGCTACCTACATTGTCATACGGGAACCCATTTTCCCCAACATCATTCATGTCTTTCAGAGATACGGTAGTTCAGCCTAACATGAGGACCCCTTAAATAAAAAAAAAACATTTCTAGGACTGTTCTGTAGGACCTCTTAAAATGCGGAATTTTTGCTCAAGATGGATCAAACAATATATTGGGAGAATCATAAATGAAGCAGGTACTTTCTGTTGATCACAATTTTCCAAAAAAGTTTATTCTATGTACAAATTTAATAAATATTTGAAATAATCTGTTTTTCAGAAAGTGTTGTGACAAGTTGACTGGAAATAAAAATCTTCCCTTTTATATTATCTGAATGATGTCCCAGAAAAAAAAAATGGGAAGTTTACTGCTTGTAAATCCAAGGTGACTGAGCCTCTCTCTTCTTTTCAATTGGTATACTAGAAAATATAAAGTACAATAGTAGGCTGCAAGACGTATGAGGAAATTTCTCCATGGCATTAGTGCTGGTAAAGCTTTAAAACAAGTTCTGTTCCATTTTTGGGCAACGTGATTCAAGAAAAGTATGGACCAGTTGGGATTGAGAGGAGAGGGAATTTTAAGAAGAGTAACAAGCATGATTTGGGTTGAAAGGAAATTATATTGTTTGATCTAATAAAGACTGAAGGAAGACGTGATAACAGCTTTTCTATCTTTTACAGATTTAAGATTTAAGTAGCAAAGAATAAACACTTCTTCATATCCAGTGACCATAAGGGAAGCAGTAGTGGGTTTAATAGCAACAAGGGACTTTCAGGTGAAGCACATAGTGTTACAGATGGCTAAGTACTGGAAGAGATTGCCTGGGGAGGCTGCAAAACTTTCATTATTATATTTAGAACAAGCTAGATAAATAAGCATCAGGAAAAGCATAAGACCACCTGATTCTGCCTTGGGGCTCAAAGGGAAACATGACCTCTTTAAGATTTTTTTTTGGAGATTTTTTTTTTTTTTTTTTTTTTTTAAAAAGGGATTTTT
>VZTL01057495.1:43783-53973 GCA_013400535.1 Scopus umbretta | reverse complement strand
AAAACGGGATTTGTGTAAGGATTCTTTGTTATCTGCCCTTCTTAGACCCCAGAAAGCTTCCTGCCTGGATGGACAACAGGTTTTCACTGTCATCCAGATGAGAAACTAGCAGTTGTCTCAGACCATGCCATGCTGAGATGCAAGAAGTTTGGTGGCAAGTCAGCACTGTCAGTGGAAAATGCTTTGACAGTTCTGCAGCAGAGCAAGATTTAAAAGCTTGAATTTATGGACAGAATTTTCCAATTGTGAATGTCAACTTGCTGTGTGGATATCATTCAAAGCGTTTTTCCTCAATCACCCAACGCCCATTTCAGACCACTAAGCCTCATTTATAAGGCAATTTAATTCATATCATCTTTATATTAGTAACTTATGTTCCGTATGCTCATCTGGATAGGATTGTGTTAATATTGCATTTGCTTATAGTCATATAGATACAAGTTATTTTGTCAGGTACAAAGATAACATTGTGCCACACTGGATCACAAACAGAACACAACTAAGACTCGTGTAACATCTCTTTAAAGATATGTTTACTCCTTGTATTATCTTCTCATAGGTATTCTACACAGAATGTCTATAATTATTTCAAAATCTGTCTTCATTATCTTCACAGCCCTTCATTTCTTGGAACCAGGATACAATTTTCACAGAAGCAAATATGAAAAAGCAAGATAAACCTTCCTGAAGAAACCGGAACATCGCAAATCCTGGTGTCCTTTGAGTGCAAACTTCATCTCCTCACTTGGTAATTAAATACATAAATAAGGATAAATATACTGAAAAAGAATTAACCTAAAATGTTTCTGAAGAAACACTTTACATGCTTTTTAGCTGTAAAGAGAATGGCAAAATTACACAAATGCCAGATGTTTACTTGTGCTGCTTAATGCATTGCTGGAAAAAGCTTAGTTAATAACTCACTGGGTTGGAGAAAATAAGTAAGTAAGTTTTTAAAATCCTGGCCATAATTTTGAGTACCATTTGATGTGTTGTTAACAAGACTCAAAAGTGATTAGTCAGTCCCCAAAATACTCCAAACTCCTGAAAAATACTTTGAGGAAATTTTACTAATACTTTCATAAAAAGAGCTAACTGAAAAGTAACTTCACAACAAGGTACATGCACACATCATGTGTACATGTATTCAGGAAGCTGAACACATGAAAGGCTTAGGTTCTTTAACCTTTGGGTTAAAGACTATCTGTCTGGAGCTTTAATCTCTAGCAGGGAGATGGGGTAAGAAGCAGCTTCCAGTTTTAGTGGTTATTGTTAATTATAGGTTAAGAGTTCAAGACAGAAGTTATCAAACTGGCACAAGTTACAAGCAGGTCTACTCAAAAGATGTACAGAATATTTATAGATACAGACCACCAAGGATGTCTTAAGATCATACATGAACTCTGGTGACTTATAAAGGTAGTTACGTTAGCTAAAAGAAATCACTTCTGTGCAGGGTAATTTAGCTTGGATAGAACATTGCACTGTTGTGGCAACAGTGCTTCCAGTACCCTAAACTACCTCACAGCAATCTAGCTTGGGCATTTCTACATAGTACTATTTTATGCCATATGAATGTATCTTAAATGAGCATGACTCATTTAGCCTAGCAACAGGAAATACAAAAGAGGATATCGCTCTTTAGAGCATAAGCTGTAGGAGGATTAATTAAAAAAAAAAAAAAAATCAACATGCAACATTACCAACTCACAGAAGAGAAAAGGACAGGATAGACAAAAGAAAAAAAACTGGGAGCGTAGTTCTTGTGAAAGACTCCCACAAGTTTAACTGGTATTTAGAAGATAAGTCTTAACTATCAGAAGTGGAACACCCTTTCAGTAAGAATGGGGGGAACAGACAAAAAATTAGTCATTTTAGAAGACTACCCCAAATAAATTGGTTTAACAGCCCAAATAGAAATGGAATTTTTAGCACAATGACTGCACATCAGCTGAAGCTTTACTTATAGAGGTCAAGCAGTGATGGGCTGGCCATGTGATAAGAACTGATAAAGTAAAAATGCAAAAACAGTTCCTATTGAATGAGAAAAAATATGAAGACAGGAAGAAACTGAAACACATTACCCAAAAATTGCTTCAAAGATAGCCCAAAAATTACACTTGGCTGAACAAACTTAGCAACTAATGTGAAAGGAGGTATATATCTTCTGAAGAGAAATGGTGCCCTTCACATTACCAGCCTTTTCTTTGGCAGGACTTTGTTTTCCTGGCACATAATACCTTCTACATAAACACACTACATTATGCCCAAAAGTTGGGTAAATCCAAAAAAGGTTTGGTTAGTTTTTTAAAATATTGCTGAGATTGGTAACATTAAGGATAGGTAGAGAAGTTAAAATGTATTAAGTCATACTGTGAAGTGGTGCTAGATATTCAGGATTAGAATAATATCTGCCGTATTCATCAAAGTGACCACATCAATGTATCTTATTTTAGGTTACATCACAGGATTGGTATCTTTGCTGAACTGAGTCAAACTAAACCAATTTCTCTTCTTCAAAGGAAAAAAGGTATCTTAAAACACCTTCTTCATTTATATAAATTGTTTTTAATATTCCGTCTCAAGAAAAGCTAAACTTTCTATCTGGTTTTATTACCCATGGGATTGGAGAGCTTAAAATGTTTTGCTAAGATTTTTATTAAAATAAAGTGAGGAGACATGTTTGATAGCAAGGTCAGGGTGTTATAAACAGTAACCAGAGCTTAAAAACCATCAAGTACAAAGTTAAGTTCTGCTGTCCATTACACATTTTCCTTCCTCAAAGCCCTGCGTAGCTCACTGTCTCTTCCAGCTGTCTGCCACAAAGGCAGCCAGTGGTATCCTGGGCTGCATTAGGAGGAGTGTTGCCAGCAGGTAAATGGAGGTGATCCTTCCTTTATACTCAGCACTGGTGAGGCCACACCTGGAGTAGCATCCACTTCTGGGCTCTTCAGTACAAGAACAAGACAGATATGGACACATGCCTCAAGCAGAAAGGTCTTACCGAGGTATATAAATACTTGAAGGAAGGGTGTAAAGAAGACGGAGCCAGGCTTTTTCTGGCTGAGCCTAGTGATAGAATAAGAGGCAATGGGCACAAACTAAAATACAGGAAATGCTGTCTGAACATCAGGAAACACTTTTATTTTATGGGGATGACCATGTACTGGCATGGGATAGACAGTCAGATATGCTACTACCAGCTGTTTGTTTATTTTGCTGATGAGAAGGAAATTATCAGGCCTATACTCACAGCTGAGCTTGAGCCTTCACTCACTGACCATTTAAACTGATCTTCCCTAATGACTCTGAAGTCTTAGAAGCAGTTTTGAGCCCCCTCCACCCACTGTATATGCAACATATATTGTAAGCCTTGCAAAGCACCTGAAATTTCAGAAGTGATAGGAAGTGACCACTTCATAAGTGAACAGACTGTATAGTTTTTCCACTAGAACAGTGGAAAGAAAAAAAAAAGAAAATTGACTTAAGCCAATTGTCTTTGATTTTGTTCTTGCTCCTGCCTCCCATTGCTTTTGAGAACCCGTGGTTTAAATCCTCCACCACAGTAAGGGGCTGGGGTGATAAAGGCAAGGAGAGAATGCTCTGGCAAATGTCACCATTCCAGATGGAGAAAACACATGCCACATTAAACTAAGAGGAAAAATAAGAATCTGTCTTCAGTAAAAATCCTCAGCTTGAGAAATGCTGATTTACAGAAAGAAGTGTGAAAGGATTCTTACTAAAAGGCATGATGTTACCAATGGTTGATATTTATACTCTTTTCCCTAACCTACTGGAAAATTTTTGGTTCAGTTCATGAGGAACACAACAAATCAGACACCTCTGAAAAATACTTCCTTCATCATTAGCATACTGTATGTTAACCTACTCATTTATTTCTGTAAAGCTCATAACTTGACATTTTCCAGATTCACATGATAATTATAGTTAATATAAACAAAGTACAATTTCATAGTTTTGTGTAACCAGTATAAAAAAAAAAAAACCAACAAAAAACCCCACCCAAAACAGTACAAGACATTTAATACATCACTACACATTGAACTTCATACTGGCAAAGAACTTAATCTGCCACAGCAGCAAGTGCCTTTTCAGGGAATTCACTAATTTTAATGGGAGTTTGGGGTGCCTATTACACTGCAGAATAGAGGCAAACTAAATGTCACCACTGAGTTTTCCCATCTTTGTTTTCACTGTGTTAACTGATAAATATTTATGACAATTTTCACTTGAACAAAGTCCATCAATAATTTAAGAAGAAATAAAAGGTTACTGGTAAAATGGAGGAATTTTTCCTTCCCCAGAGAAGTTTCCCTCTATCTCCCCCATACTAACACTAACACATGACAAAGTGACAGATGAAGTTTATGAAGATTGATTTATGCCAGTCTCTGAAGAGTAATTAAATTCAATAAAGGCCTGTCAATATCATTTGGTATCAGTTGTCACTTTATATCATGTCTAAAAGGTACAGGTGCACACAGAGATGGACACAAAACACAAGGACATAGGGTTCTATTCAGCTAAGAGACAGAGCTGATAAGTATTAAATGCTTAACAGCACTGACGTCACTGCCTCACCTTAGAGACAGTTGTGAACATCTGAATTACCCCTAAAGGCAGTCCTCAGTCTGTGGCCAAAAGCACAAGTACTTCCAAAATAAAAGATATAACTCATTACTCTCCTCTTTTCAAAGGACACACAACCCACACTCGCCTGCCTGTGGAACCAAAACTTATAGCTCTTCTTCAGGCATTGGAAGAGGAAAAGAGAAAGATAGAAGACACATAAAATAAGTAATTGCTCTCTTCTCCCTCAAGTGAGGTACTGGCTTCATGCTTAATACAGGCAGCTATATGATGGGAGCCATAGGCCTGAATTCACACTCCAAATTTTAGTCCAGTTATCTCATCTCCTGGATGATACAGTTCAAATAAGAAGCCTGAAGATAAGAAGAACCCACACCAACAATCCTTTCAAAACTGTGTTTTGAAAGCAACAAGAGCATTACTTTTGCATCATATTCCATTAGAAAGTTTATAAACACATCAAGAAGAATTACTGCTACAAGCCTCTAATAGCAGAAATCAGTTTGCTTTGACCCTAGCAAGAACACTAAAGAGAAAGAGATGAAACTCAACTTACAGCCTTTGTTTCATAGCACTTCCCCATTAACCAATTTTAGGGAGCTGGAGTCAAAGACATTTCTGAGGAAGACTGCCTGTGAAAGCACTTCACCCTTCCCCAGAGTTGTAATATACACCCTGCCTGATTATTGCAGCTGTACCAGAAGTTGATGAGTTCCTTCTCCGTTAAGACTGCATGGCTTAGCGGGGAGCATTTGTCCTTTGAAAAGCTGGGAAACATTCAGTTAAATGAGCAGAAGAAACTACAGCTGCAGGCAGGAAGGCTCATGCAGGGATGTTATGAGAAGAGAAGGTCTTAGTTAGAAAAAAGGTTCTTGTATGTGAAAACTTAGCAGGACCACTAAGATACATAGACCTGACTAATTAATAAAATAGTAGGTGCCTGACAGTGGTGTTGTGGTTTTGTTGCTGTTTTTTTGGTCTGGATTTTTTTTTTTTGTTATGTTTGAATTTTCAGAGCAGGAAGGGTGAGTGCTGACAAAGAATTAGCTGGTAGCTAGGTGACTTTGGTATACAGAGAAGGAAAAGGTGAGACTTGGTTTCAGCTTTTGGAGATAGAAATAGTGGCTCCATGAAATTTGGTGGAAACGGGGGAGCTGAGTTCTTTTCATGGGCTGCTAGATAGCTTACTCTCACTAATTGTCATGATGGACAGAAGCTAAATACACTTAAAATCCTGGTGTTATGTGCCTAACTCTCTTATGTCCTTTTTTTTTCCCCACTTCAGAACAGATCTTCTGACCAAATTGTGATTGGGCCCAGATGCACAATCTGAATTGGAATTACTTTATTATGTATGATATTCATCTCATAATGAACCATTACTCACCATTTTATATTCTCATATTCCTATCAATGATCTAGAAAAGAAAGGTTTAGCTACATCATGTCCATTTCATTTAGGGTGTAGTTCTCAAGCTTTCATTTGCAGATCACTAGAGGCACAGAGGACATTTCTTTGTTTTATTAAGGAAATCATTGGTCTGTATATAGTGAGGTGTTTTTAGGAGTCATACCTCAGTAATGACTTTTAGAAGTTTTTTAGGTGATTTCATGACCAATTAAACTGAAATCCCCATACAGTTTCTCTTTTCCTGTGCTTGGAATACCAGCTCCACATCTGTTGTCGGTAACTTTAGAGTGATTATTCAGCTGTGACCGCAATTTACAGATGGTAGCAAATAAAATAACATAGGCTAAAGTTAAATGAAAAAGAGAGGTTTGGGCTGTGAGATTTTCAGCCAATGGCAGAGATACATTATTAGTAAACATAAAGCCTAGTGGCCAGGAAAATGAAAGCACATGTACAGAAAGAGGCAAGGAACAAAGCAGCATAATAATTAATGTAAATTAAAAATTCACAACAGAATATTTTCCTTTTTCTCTTTTATGTCAGAAAGGTTTTAAAATCCAATATAGTTTTTCAAAAATAACTAAGGATTCTTCTGTCTGTTATAAAACCTACAGGGGAGGAAATCTACATAAAGTCTTGATGCTTTCATTATGACATTATCTATTCTAAGAACATTCTCAATTATCATTAAGATCATCATTAGCATGTTTTATAGCATGTTCATTTGTTTTTCCTCCTTCTGGAATGTTAATCAAAGATTAAATTTACTGTGAATCAATTAAAAATATTTTCTTCATTTTAAGTTTAATCACACAGTGTTGTAGTGTGTAATAAATGAAATATAGAAATACTGAGTCTTTGTTGACAATTCTTTCAATAATACTGTGAAAAACCTTGAAGTTTAGAGAACTGTTACTTTGAGCATAACCTACTGTTACTTTTAAAATTTATTAGCTAGTGTCTTTTATAAAATCTATGATTTCTGTGTAAATTATTTCTGCTTCTCCAACTTAATAATATATTTGCAAAATTAAGAACTTGTATATTAAAAAGTTTGTTCCTGGAACCACACAAATATACTTAAAGACCACTGAATTAAAGTGTGAAAGCTAGGTCTTGAATAGCTCCCCTCGTTAGGGTAAAGGAAGAAAGGCATTAAAAATCACCTTATTACTGATGTGTTTTCAGTTATTCTTCTGGCTGTTTTGTTAGAAATATTTGGTAAAAGGATCATGCTCTTTAATCCCTATTCTTACACTTGAAAAAAACCTTGTAGATAAATAAGGTCTAAACTTCCTGATACCCAGACATTGTGAATGCTTTTCAAAATCTGGTGGAAATGTTGGGCTCTCGTGTTTAGGCATTTAGTTGGAGTGTGCATAGAGGTCTTGCATCCATTTTAAATAATATTGCCACATTTTAGGAAAGTGAAAGTGTACTATACATGAATTTAATGACAATAATGTTGAGTTTATGGCCTCAGAAGGAGAGAGCAGATTCTGGGTGATGATAACTTTTAATTGTTTTTGAAAGAGTGGAGGGTTGACCTTAACTGGCTGGTGGATGCCCACTCAGCCACTCTCTAACTCCCACTCCTCAACAGAACAGGAGGAGAAAATATGGAATAGCTCATAGCTCAGGATGAAAACAGGGAGATTGCTTACCAGCTATTGCCATGGGCAAAATGTACTCAATCTGGGGAAAATTAATTTAATTTATTGCTCATTAAAAATGGAACAGGATGGTGAGAAACAAACTACAACACCTCACCCCTATCCCCTCCTTCCCAGCCTTAACTTCATTCCTTCGTTCCCTACTTCTCTGCCTCCCCCTCCCATCCCTGAGTGGCACAGAGGGATGGGGAGTGGAGGTAGTGGCCAGTTCATAACACTTAGACTCTTCTGCTCCTTCTTCCTCACACTGTTCTGTGCTCTAGCGTGGGGTCCCTCCCACAGGATACATTCATTCATAAACTGATCCAACGTGTCCTTCCCACAGGCTGCAGTTCATTAAGAACTGCTCCAGCATGGGTCATCTCCACAGGGTACAGTCCATCAGGAACAGACTGCTCCAGCGTGATTCCTCCCCAGGCCACAGTTCCTGCCAGAAAACCTACTCCTGTGTAGGCTTCTCTGCTGCCAGGAGCCTGCTCCTGCATGGGGTCCTCCACAGGCTCAGCTTTCTCCGGAGCATACCCACCTGTTCTGGCATGGGGTCCTCCATGGGCTGGATATCTGCTCTATCATGGTCCTCTCCAGTAGCTGCAGAAAATAACTGCTCTGGCATGGCGTCCTCTGGGACTGCTGGAGATACCCTGCTCGGATACCTGCAGCACCCCCTCCCCCTCCTTCTCTCACCTTGGGGCTTGCAGGCCTGTTTCTCACACTCTTCCCCTCACTTCTCACTGATGGGCAGCACTTTGCCCTTTCTTACACAGGCACCACCACTGTGACTGCGGGGCTCAGCTGTACCCTGTGGTGGCTCCACTGGAGCAGGCTGAAACTTCTGTGTCTGGAGTACAGAAATTACGTAAAAGAAAAAGGTATTTTAGAAAATTTCCATTCTACAGTCCTTGCATACACAAAATTCTGAGGTTCAACTTCCAGGCTTTTAATAAAATAGTTGAATGTCGTCAAACTAGATATTTTCCTGGTAGCATGAAAAAATATAGAGTAATTTTGCAACTATATTTTTGTGGCATTTGGTTTTGCCCAGGTTCATTTTGATATAAAAGTACTTCCTTTGTGCTACAGTCTGGCTCCAAATTACAATGCAGCTTCAGCTAAGAAACTGGAAATCAATTCCTAAAACATTATATTGATGACAAATAAATGATAGGCAAGTCACAACAGAACAACATGAAAAACTTTTGGACAGATAATCAACATAAGTGTTCATGTACATACCAATGGAAAGCAAACTATATTCTACGCTGCTTGAATCACACGCAAATTCTTATTTCAGAGACCAAAATAATTTGTGCAGAGAATGTGTGTGGTATTCCTAGTATGTGTATCAAATTGTATAAATATGTGTGATAACATTGAATCAGATACCTAGCGCTTTTCTATAGTAAAACCATATCACAAAATATAGCCCTGAGAAAATCATGCATGAATATGTTATCTCCTATGATCTGGATCTGATAACTGATAATCTGTTGACAGACAGCCCTACAGACTGTGTTGGAAGACAATAAGCAAACAAAAGAGTTGGTCATTGAACATGCTGATAGTATGATGAACAGATCAGATATTAATATTAAAAAGCATTACACATAGGATATGCACATAGTAGAGGTATGAGATGGAAAGAAAATAGTTTTCCTGTTGTGTCCATGTTATCATTTTCTATTCTCTTAATATTTTCATTATTTTCATAGTATCAGATAGATGATGGGAAATATTTCCATCACTGATCTTCTGAAAATACCAAAGTAAATGCTACCCCCAGGTTTTGCTCGTTGCCAGATACCCAAGTTGCAGATGAGAAGTGAATGTACAAAACAATATAAATGGCCAGACCTTGAGAACTGAGAGCTTTATGTAAAAACAGAACTGTAGCTGTCCCCAGAATTCATATCTGAGGGTCCAGGCAATAAAAGTATTGAGTGTTTGGTAAATTTAAATCTGAAATGGGAATTACGTTGGGAAAAAAAAAAAAAAGGGAAAAGCTTGATTGTTATAATCCATTTTTCTTACCATAGAAAGAGGTTTGGAAATAACAGAATGAGATAAGAGGAGAAGTCAGTGGATCCTTCTCTAAAAAGCTAATGGAGACAAAATCTTAGCCATTGTGTATATATACTATATTTGACCAGATCTGTACAAACCCCTTTATTCCTCAGTAATGGAACAACACATAGCAGGAAAGGTTTCCACAGCCAACTGGCTAATTTGAGTATTCTGAAGACTTCATATAATGCACTTTGCATTTCTTCATACTTCAGCATCTTATCATTCGTCAGTGAATACACTGAGAAGAGAGCAAAAGACAGCCAGAGAAGCAGACATGACAATGTGCTCTGGCAAAAGAACGAAGGGGTACAATTAGGTAGGATTCAGAGGCTGTTAATAGAGGCAGCAAGGCAAATTAGTAGTGTGAAAAGATGATCTATTATTCTTTAGTGAACAGTGCTGCAATTATTTTCTCCCTGTGGCAGGTCCTC
>VZTL01057495.1:26611-43727 GCA_013400535.1 Scopus umbretta | reverse complement strand
TTCATTTTGCCATAGTATTAACTGAGTGAAAGCTCTGTCAAGGTTACACCTAATAGGGCTGGTGAACTTCTGTCTTATATTTCACAGACAGAAATATGCTTGCATTCACTGCGATTCCAAGATGTCCAGAATCAGTAGCTCTCATTAGTAGAGTAAGAGTAGGTGCTGTCCCACCTGGACACTGGAGTCAAATTGATTCTATAGCTCATGACGTAAAGGTGTGCTGGAGGACAGGGAGACTGTATGTATTTCTCTTTCCCTACTCAGACAAAACTTGCAGGCAGCAAAATATGAGAAACCTTGTTGTTTCGTTAGCCTTACCTTTAAAAAATAAGGCGGAAATGTAACAAATACATGTTGGCAAGTGATATTTTTATTCTATAAAGTTCAGTATTTTGAGACTTTTCATGTGACAATGCAAATTGCTAGGGAAATTCCTGCTTATATTACTAGCTGCATGTTTCAGTACAAGCAGTAATAAGCATTAGGGTGTAGCAGAAGGAAAAAAAAAATGTGGGAAGTAAATTTTTAAACTCTTTGGATGAAAAATGCAAGTCATTGCAAGATGGCAAAACTAATGGGTTCCACTTAACTTGAGATAGAACTTGAGATAGCTGAGTGAGCCTGCTGCCTGATAGCTGCTAGTGAGTTAGGCTGATAATTCTTAGTTTGAGAAAGCCATCTGGTAAGCACCATAGAAGCAAAACTGAATGCCTTGAAGCACTTGGAGCATATAGGCAATAGCAAGTACGAAGCAAAACTACAGTTTGGGAAATAACATTTCAAATGAAATGATTTAGACTGAGTGATTCATTTCTATACATGCTTCAGCATGTAGAAACACCAGCACAGTCTTTACTCACAAAATTCTGTTTGAAGAAAGAGTAAAGAAGGCTAGATCCTGTATCCTGTAATCATACTGAGAAGTACTGTACTCAGGAAATAACCCATAGAATAAGACACTTAGTGGGAGTCAGAACAGCAAATCTGACCTAAAGACAATCTTGAAACAGAATACATCTCTTGACCCTGTCAGAAGGAAAATCAAAGTAACAGATTTGTTTACCAATCATTTTTAATCAAAGAAGAATCTTACTTTGTGAGAAGACCTATAATCTTCTATGGGTTACTCATTATGAGTAAGATAATATAATATGGTTGGTATGAATTATTTTTTACTGATATACTAAAGGGGTGGTATAAGACCCCACTACTGAATTGCACATACGTATCTGTATTATCTATTTTCAGTATCTTTGTATTTCTTAAGAGATTATCACATGTAATACTTCACAGTTCCAAGGACTCACAACACAAATCCCCCGAAAATTGAAAAAAAAGAAGAACAATTTCTTATTGTTAGATTGTTCGGGTTGTGTTTTTTTGTGATGAGAGCTTTCCAAGGAATGGAGGTAATGCTTTCAAAATTATGGTAGCACCCAGGCTAAAGCTGACAAAGAAAAATCCTGCTGAAAGGGTTTAGAAATAGAAATGTTTTATCTCTATTAAATTTTTGGGTTTCTCAATATATAAATTTACTTAACTAATGTTCAATTATAAAATCCTTTAAGCATTCTTTCATCAGTGATAATCATACATGTCTCATGTCAAGTAAAATATACTACATGCTTTATTTCTTGTTTATGCATGGATGAACTCTCTTTCATAATTGCCATATACTGCAACAAGAGTTCCACTCAAAATCTTTTTCTGGGCAAAAAGGAAGACATCATACACATGGAAATAACAATTTACATTATTCCAACAGAACAGTTTAGCAGCAGCATACTGAGGTCCTTATTGGGAGGAAATACAAATCTCTTTCTTTCTCACTCTCCTAATGCTAAAACTACCACTTCTACATTTCTTACTCAAAGTGAGAAAATAGAACCAAAGATTATCTCCTCCTCAATAATCAAAATAGGTAAATCAGATTTTACTCTTAAGGAATTCAGAGAGTGCAAATCTGTCTTCCTATAAAAGCCTGAGAGTGGTTTTAATTCCTGTATCAAAAGACTGAACACATAATCATGTTCCATCCCAGCTCAGACACAACTTAGCAGTCGCATGCTCTTTTTTGTACAGCGTACAGGGTTACTTCTGTTAATAAATCATTAAGGACTCATAAAAAGAAGAGGAAAATACATGTTAGACTTACTAATTTCAAGGCAGAAAACATGGAGTCATTTAGGCATTCAATAAAGAATCACTAAGTAAGCAAATTTTCTAATACTTGCTCAGTTTAGTTTCTCTCTTTTTGCTTTGGAGACCATAGTTCAGCCACAGTACATTGATTGGATTCTGTTTTGGATGTCAAGGTATCATGATGTCCCATTCATAAAAATGGGGCAACAGGCAGACTTCCCTATTGATCCAGCCCATCTTGATTAAAATTTACTTTCCAGCTGACTATGATTTGCAAATTCCTCTCTGCTATTTACTCCTTCTTCCAGATTAGGGCAGAATACATTGAATAAAATGAATTTTAACGCTTATGTTTTGAGTATCCATCTACACTTCACCCCACATTAAAGTTCACTTTATTCATTGTCTTTCATCTGTTTTTGAATCCATGTAATAGCAATCATAGTCAAGTGAATGTGGATCCTTTCTGTAAGTTTTTCAAAGGCATGATCATACTTTACTAAAATGCAAATATATCTACTGCATATCCTTCATCCACGAATTTTGTAAGTCTATCAAAAAAGCAATCAAGTTTGAGTGGCATGACATGGTTTTTTTCTTTCCTTTTTGTTTATACTCATGCTGATTTTAAAAAATTAATGGTTTCATTACAGCACTGAGATAATTCAATATAATGAAACAAGTACCCTATAATAATGAAATACAGAATAAATACAAAATGTAAGAATTGGAACTTCATCTAAAAGTTGTGGGTAGCATTCAACTATTTCATTATGCTATATATAAATTTGTTTAGGAAGGCAAACTAAATAATGTCATGCATAAGGATATTACCTAATAACAAAGATGTACTAAGCTGATGGGTGCATTTTATTCTCATGGCATTGTTCAGCTGTTCTCCCATTCTAAGCCTGTGGGTTATAACCCTTTTGTAACAGACAGTGTTCTGACTTTGCCATATGCCAAATGAAAGGGTTGTCCAGGCAAAATGGATGTGATTTATGATTTTCTAAAATCTTTTAATATTTATTCTGTTACTTTTAAGTGTTTGGCACCACAAAGATTTTCAAACCAGGAGTGACCATTCTGTATAAAGCATGACACATTTTTTTTTCAACAGATCCTGCAGAGAAATAATTGTTCTTCTCTCCATGTAACTGGGAGATACAAAGTTCAATAACTTGCAGGAAAACTAGAGTATATCTTTTCAACACATATACAATCTTAATTGTAAAACAACAGATTAATTACTCCCTTGGCAATCTACTTCAGTGGAATATAACCTTCATTTTGTACAGGTGAATATTATCCCCAATTTGATTGTTTTCAAACTTCAGTTTTCAGCTATGGGTATTGTTTTTTCATTCTGTCTGTCAGTTTGTTTAGCCTCCAGTGGTCAAAATCTTATTCCGTGATGGATATTTATAATCCACAATCAAGTCTTCTGCTACCCTTCTCTGCACTAGCCAAGAACTACTGAAGTCTTTCAGTATGAGCTAAATTTTCCAAACCTTACTTAAAGTTCTTTTGAACATTTTCCTATTATTAACAGTGCTTTTCAACTCAATGAATTCACCATTTGTCACGTATGTTCCTGACCAGGTACTGCAGCCTGGGCTGGTTGTTTAAAACAACTATTGGAATAGCTAATGAAGCTTTGACTGTATGAATTGCTTCAGAGGGCTGCTGCTTGTTGTCATATATGTTGCAGCATCCAGAATGTGAATGTTCTTGGAACCTTTCTCCTCCTTATGAGGCTTTATATGAGACCCTGACCTGCAAAGAGATCTTTGTGTTTATCTTTTGCTTGACTGAAGAAGAACAGACTAGTTGGAAGACAGAATTGTGTAGGAGATTAAATGGAAAAAAGTATTAGTAATTTGCGGTTGTCATCCATAGCAACAAGATGAGCTGACAGTGCCAGGGCTGCAACTGATCTCTCTTTTCATTGATGAGTAACAGCGCTGCTTAAATGTCAGGCATAATGATGACTGAACAATGCATTAACACGACCTTAGTATCTACTGCATTGACTTTGCAGTTTCAAGTAGGCATCTCCATACTGGTTACACTTCATGTTTGTCTACAAAGAGGAAATGAGTGAAATAACTGTTGTATACTAGGAGTTTCTGTAGTAACTTAATGTGTGGAAATTTTTATAATGGAGTTTGAGTGCACTTTTCTGCTTTGGATTAAATTTTGTGGTCTGTTCTGGTAATGGCCCTTAGTGGATCAGGCTGTGAGGAAAGTGTAGACAGAACCGTTGTTGCTCCCACCTTACAAAGGACGTCCTATGAAAGATTGAATATTGCAGTTTAATTTTTATTTATTTATTTTCTTTACAGGAAAGCCACTTATCTGAATTCTTGAATAGTACATGTAATATTTATTAAGAGTGTACCAGAAAAAGGAAATCAGACTGGTAAGAACAGAAAAGCTTAACTGCAAAACCCAAGGTAAGTAGATTAACCACATCAGCAGTCTCGAGTAAATCCCTTTTATTTGAAAATACCTAAATGAGGCTTCCACACATACAGTTTTGTTTAGATTTTTTTTTTTTAAACAGTTTGTAGAATAAGACAGGTTTCAAATTGTGATAAAGCACTCCTTTTTTGGAATTTGGGTGGAAAATCTGTTCCACAGTGGATGGAAGACAACTGTTGATTTGCTGCAACTAACAACAATAAACTCAAGCCTTAATCTGAGAGTTCTTCTGAGAAATAGCAAAAAGCTGGACTTCTGTAATGCAGGAGGTTGGACTGCATGACATTGAGATCTCTTCCAATCTAAATTATTGTAAGATTATGTAGAAAAGGACATACTGCAGCATTTAGCACTAGCTAAATAGACATAGACATTGAATATTATACAGCCACTTGCTTTACATTTTGAAATACTGATGATTCAAATTACAATGCAGAGGGTGATTTTTATTTGAAAATGTATTCTGCATTTAGGACTCCAAATTTGCAAGTACAGAAAACTGGATGTACTAAAATATTATATATAAGCAGTTTCATTTTCTTATCCTATATAACAATGAACACAGAAAGCTCTGTAAGGTCATATTACACCACTGTGTCAAAGAAAAAGTCTTTAAAAGCAACAGTGATGGTGTTTATATTTACTTAGCCCATACATTCTTCACACAAGATTCAGGGCCTTATTTCTTCCTTTAAACAAAATTGAAGTAGAATGGGAATGAAAGTTTCAAAATCTCATTGATTTTTAAGACCCTAATAAAGGAGATGGTAGGGAACCACCTCATAATTGTTACAAGTCACTTAATCAAATAATCGAGCAATAGTGTTCCCTTGTTTAAATGTGTTCATTAGCCAAGAGCCTTGGAGGAGCAAAAAGTATGTGTAACAGCCCTGCTGGGAATGGCAGCCTGGCCCCACTCTGTGAGGTAGAATGTCAGTGCTTATCTGAAAACATGAGTCACAAAAAAAAAACCAAAACCAAAACCAAAACCAAAAACCAAAAAACACTCTAAACTTTCCTTAAAGGTTGGATTTTATTCATTAACAGCAGGTGGCTCCAAAAGTTTGGATGAGCAGATCTTCCTGTAGACAACAAAACATTAATAAAGATATAATGCAGTTGACTAGGCAGCAAAGTTTGTTTCTATATATTGATATAATAATTGCAAGTACAACCACTAATGTTAACTGGGCTGCCAGGGAGTAGCAGAGGCCACATGCAGCTGTGGGCACCTGCAGCACCCGCCATACCTGCTGGACCCCAAAACCCCAGCTGGCCACTGTTTTTTCCTGGCCACCCACAGCTGCAGTGCCTAACAAAGCAAAAGCCAGCAAGGGCTAAAGCTCCTTTTGCAGCTGACTTGGACTTGGCTGGTTTGGGGCATGTCTCAAGAGTTACAGGGAACATTTCACTCCATGGAACGCTGCTGTACTATGTAAAGGAAAATTGGATTTCAAGCTGTGTGCACACCCCTCCTAAGAGCCTAATATATGTAACTGCACAGCTTAGCCACAAGACTGCAGGTAACTGCCTGCTCAGTTTCGAATTCCTGCACCACTGCAGCAGCATCTAGATTGCATAGGGATGACAGCAGGCATGTTTTAGGCAGAATCCATGCTTTGTCTACCAAATTTCTTATCTGCTTTTCTGCAGAGCTCACCTACCCTCTCCATCTAATTCCGGGCTTCTGTTCAGTTTGGGTGGGAGGAGAGTCTTCCATCAAACACAGAGTCAGGCTTACAGTATAGAGCTATCCATGGGGTTCAGTGTCTGCATCAAAAGAAAGCGACTTTCTTCCAAAGGCAATATGAAATCCCCATTCTTCAGAACAGGAAGGGAGGAAAAAAAGGCAAAAAGAAAACACACCCTTTGTTCACAAGCTCATCTCTCTCTCATATGATTTTTTTGTGGTAAGGTAACATCTTGTTCTGTGTCTATCCTAACGTTTTCAAATATTGCTCATCATCAAAGAATCTGAGCTGTACTGTATTTAATTTTTGGAAAAAATGTTATGGTTCACTTGTATTTTTGAAGAACATGAAGTAACACAGTATTACAAATAAATACCAAGTAGAAAATTTAGACAGGAATATTGAAATACTAACTCACTTTATTAGCTTTTTGCATTCTTCCTTTTAACTGAAATCTGGAATTTAGCTTGAATTTGTACTATAGCCTAGTCCTTAAAACTACATGATAAATAGTCCTTACAATCTATAAGTAGAGTATTTCCTGAATACACAATAGTGACAGAAGCCAAAGACAGAATTTGAATTTGTGTCGGAATCCCTGTGGCAAGTGGAACTCAGTTCTCTACAACCACAGGTAAAAAAAAAAAAAAACTAAAATGGTACTACGTTATTCCAGACTACAAAGCAATATGAAAAGCATGACACTCAGATAGTCTTGTGTTGACCTGAAGAGGTATAAATATGTTCAAAATTTAGCTCTGAGCTGGATCTTACTTAATAATTCTGGTTTTTCCTTTGTATGGAAAACAGTATTTCCATACACTTCATCTTCAAACAAGTGAACACCCAGTACTGTACATTTCTCATTTAAATACCCAATAAATGGTTTCACTTTCAAAGGACTGATACACTACACTTTGAGACCTTTGAAAATCCTTGCTATCCTGAAGGCTGCTCAGCATAAAGCTCTTGCAAATCCAGTTGTAATTTTGGGTGATGAAACTTTGAAAAATCAATCATTGTGCAGTTCTGAAAATAGAGGTCTAGATAGGTGATAAACCTAAAAAACCCCCACCTTGTATATTAAATATGCATTCATTAGTGACTTAAAATGTAAAAAGCAACAGTTTCTCCTTTCTTATCTTAAAACTGGAAAATCTTATATTGGAAGTAAGAAGAACAGCTGGTAATATATAATGGAGTGAAATAAATGTGGAAGCTATTCTAGTCACTAATTAACCTTGTCTCACTTGATAACAAGCTCAAGAACATTTCCTGCTTCCCTGTACACATACACATCAAAATTACACAGTAGAGTGTTTGAATGAGCTTGGGCTAATTTTGCAAGTTCATTATCTTCCAGATTGAGAGGTCTTTTCTTGAAAAATAAAAAGAAATAATGTCAAATTAAGGGTTATATTTCCTTCATGGTGTGGGTTTTTAACAGAGTATTTTTAGAATTACTGGTTAGTGTTTCCTAAGGATGTATCCTAAAGTAACAGGAGTATCATATGCCTTGACTAGTCCAAGATGTACCTCACAAAATATACACATGCTACTGACTTGAACCTTTCATTGCAGTATACATTTCTGCTTAGATATATGAAAAGCAAGTGCACAAAGTAAAAAAACAAAAACAAAAACAAACCCCTTTTTCCAAGGCTGCTATTAGATTGAAATTTTGCTTTGCTCCAAATAATGTCAGAAAGAGATGATGATAAGACATGTCTTAGTACTTATGCCTATCCCCCACAACTTTGAATATATATGAAGGTACAGAATATAAATGTGCTGAACTAAAAATTATCTTGCTACAATCAAAATTTAGCTGCCATATATACTCAGAAGAAACTGAAGGGTTTGAGACATTGAAAAAAGTTGTAAAAAAATGTTTCAAATTCTATTCTTAAACTTTTCAGGAGCCAGCTAGCTTTAATTTGCCAAAATTATTTTTAATTAAAGAAATTCAAAAATTAATTCCTGTAATTATTACTAGCTCTGTAAATTATGTAATTAATTGTAATTATGAACATTCAATATTCAAAATTCAAACTGAATTGTGATTAAATATAGTTCTATTTCTGCTCCTCTGCTGGTTGAAAATAACACTTGGAATGAAGGATTTTTGAGTATTACAAATACAGATCCATAAGAGTGAAAAACTGTCAAATTGCCTAATATTTACCTAAAATTCACATTTTCTTCTTGTTTAACACCCTGTTACAGCTAGGGAATACTGATGACAGGACAAAACTATAGGAATTCGGAAAGAAGTAAAAGGAGTTGGATAAAAAGTCTTCACTTTTTATCTGAAGTGAAGGTAAAAAGACTTTAAGACTGAAAACTAAATACATGGTGCATGTGTTTGTGTGTGTGCAAGTTTATCTGTTTTATATATTTGTGTTTCTCTATGTCTGTACATATGAAGACACAGTTGATGACATAAATTTGACCAGGTACTAGCTCTGTCAACTCGGACCTAACTTTTGTTCCTGTTATACAAGTGCTTTGCGGCCATCAGTGCTTTCAGAATTTCACCACTTTCATTATGTTTAATAGAGATTTGTCCCTGGTTAGTAACATATGGCAATGGGCTGAAGTGATGAAACTTTACACAGAAGACATAAAGAAAAGGGCTAGACTCTATGTCTTCTAGGACTGCCAATGGCATTGATACAGTATCGAGCTTGGTGTGCTAACTCGGATTACCTGCTTCCTTCTGATCAGTTCCTGGCATGGAGTCTGTGGAGTGAGAAAGTACCCTCCCAGTAAAACCTACTCAGGAGCGGCCAGAAAAGTCTATGATTTACACCCACACACTCCTACCAAACAACTTTAGAAGTGTTTAACTAGAAAGCAATTGTACTGTTCTCATAAAAAAAAAAAATAAACTAAAGACCCACTGAAGCTTGTAATATTCTATAGGGAAATGAAATCCATTTACTTCCCACTGTGTGTATGAATCAAGACAGTGCAGTTCGCTAAGGAATGTCCAATTACACAGGCACCTTTGCCCTTTCTGAGTCTATATTCTAGAAAGAGACAGGGAGACAGGCAGAAAAAGGAAGACTTAATACCATCTCATTCATGATAGTTTTCTGTACTTCATTTCCCAACTAATTAACCTTTTACTGCAGAAAAAGTTCTACACTAAGCAGCACAGCGTAACAATCAAACAACTCACCATTACTGAAAGACTATTTCTAATTTAAAGTATTTCCATTCTTTAGAAAAACCACTAAGTTCCATAAAAAAAATATTTCTGTGTACCCTGCTCCCTCATCACCTAAAAAGCCCCATACACGTATGCAGAATTTAAAGTTAGAATTAGTTTTGATTTCAATTTCTAGTTTTTAATGTCAAAAAGGGTTGTCTCTTAGCAATGTTATATAGAAAGATAATATTTTTCATATTAAAAATTGTGAACAATATATGACGGGAGTTTATTATGTTCAGACCTGTTGTATAGATTTAACTATACACACAAAACCTGGTAAGTTTCATTATAAAGAAATAGTACTTAAAATGTATAGGAAGTATAAGTTCATATAAAGGCTCTCTCCCTCTCTACACACCCACCCACACCCATATCTTGTTATATATAAATGCACATATAGGGATATATATATCACCAGTATACATAACTTCTGTGTAAAATTATATACAAGAACACAGATACATGTAAACAGATGTGTAGATAGCTATGCATTGCTTTTCATCTACTGAACAAAGTAAATGAGACAAAAGTACTGCACCTATCTCAGTCACAGACTGCCTACAAGGCTTTGTACACAGTTATCATCTCTGCATGACCACAACACTTGGACAGTTGACTCCACATTTAATCTGACATAAAGAACATACTAGAAGTCAGACTCAGAACTAGCCCCTCCTCAACATACTTCTGAAGTGGCCACTCACTGAAAAAGAAGTTTCTCCTTGCTGAGATGCTTTACCTCTGCTTTCTTTTACCTGACCATCTATTTTGGAGACTTCCATGGTGACAGGTATTAAAAAAATTCCTTAAGATGAATATAATTCATTTGAAATCAGTCAGCCACAAAACCTATAAAATGCATCATTTTAATAGTTTGAAAAATCATAGTTGCTATTATACAAGAAGTTGGTACACCCAGATGTGACTGTTAAAAGGATAACCTGTTACAGTTGAAAGACTGCAATAAACTCTTTATGCTGAAAACATTTCTGGAAATAGGTCTTTGGTTTTTCCCCTGTATTTCTGCATTTTTAGGAATGACACTTCTTTTCCACATTTCAAATGTTACATCTAACAGACAAATATATTTATGTGCAAATTTCAAAATTATTGAAATTGCCACTTCACAGCCAAAGAACCCTATTAATGGAAAATACTCTAACAAATTGTTCCCGATATCTTTTTTTGCTATGCCACCAAAACCAAGCTCCTGGGTACATCACATTGTCCATTTCACTGCTGCAGAGGACACAGCCTATATGTGGCCAGTTTATATATGAAGGAAGACAACTTAGATTAGCTGACACTATTATTATACAATACATATATCATCATCTGTAGGTACTCTTCTCAACTCCTGCTAAAGTCACAAGGACTTTGCTGACTTTGGGAGCTGAATCAGGTCTACGGTGCCCTTCAGTCAGTAAAGACATGGGCTGTGCAGTTTTATGTGGAGGGACAGCTTTAAACACAGGCAGTTCTTTGGAAAATCTCTTTCCTTTATGCAAGGGCTCAGGCCTACTATGAAACATTATGAGGCAGAAAGAAGCTTGGAGGTCAGAAGAGACACACAAAAGATTCAGCAGCATCAAGGCTGTCAGGCAAAGTGTGAAACTGAGTTGACTGTTCTCTCCATGACACCTATGCTACAAGAAAAAGAAAACTAGGAATTCTCTAGACCTAGTACTGTGCTAGTATAGTAGAGTAACATTGCAACAGCACCAACTGGTGGAAGAAGATACTCTTCATCATGTTACTTGTCCTTCTCCACCATCTATGAGATCACATATCTTGTAGAAACTCCATGATAATCCATTTTGTTCCTTCTTGATGCCTAGGATTCTCCTGAAAATTCACTTTGTGATCCAGTAGGTTTTTTTTTTACTTTATGGATTACATTCAGAATACTGGAACATATGAACCCCATAGTTTGAAGATGGGGTACGTCTCTTCCATCTTGCAAGCAGTGCTGGTCTCCCAGTATCTAATGAAACCAGTAGGGACATAAGCACCTTTCAGGATCCAGCTCTGTCATTTCTTACTGAGGAAAATGAGATATAAGGGTTCTGTAAGAAAATAATTTATACTATTCTTTTAGAAATCTCTGTAAGGATACTGAGGGAATATGCTGACCACAGAACCTGAGTCTGCTATACTGAAACTTCATAAATGCAAGATTTTATACCACTGCAGTCAATTGCCAGGTATTATTAGCAAGCTAGGTTTTTTAATAACTGATGCTTAATGAATGTTAATGAGGAGAACATGATTCTTCTTCTATTAGAGGCCTCTGAGGTCTAGCTTGGAAAGACATCAAAAGGATTAGTTTTATTTAAAAAAATATAAAAACTGTGAGATTAACTTCTAAATTATTGTGTTCTAACTTTCTTTAATTGATTCTCTTATTCAAACTTGTTTGAAGTTTGACATCAGAGCCCCCATGAAAACACAGCCATGGATATAAGTACCAGATTGGCCTGAGTACTACTGCACAAAATATTACCTTGTCTTGAAATACATATATAAGGCTTAAATTCTGGTAATAAAGAAAAAAAATCTAATTGGCACCATGAAAATATTGAATTCATTAATGAACAATTTTCAAATTATAATTTGAAGTGTATAAGTGTATATAGACTAGTATTTCTCTTCAGAGGAAAGATGTGCCTGGATAAATGTTGTCCATGTAGTTGGCTTTTTTGCTGCCCCTAGGAGACAACATGTCCAGCAATGTCAAAGGATTACAAATTAACTTTCAAAGTACAGTGGCCTTGCAAATATTATATTCAGTAGTAATTACAAACTTAAACTGTCCTTTGTTAGATTTTCTTCTCATTTTTGACAACACAGTTTGGAACACATCCAAAATGGTAAAACAGCAGAGTACAGATGATTTCTGGAACCATCAAGTAATGGGGTATTCTTCTGGTTTTGGGAAAACCCAAAATCCTGCCTGTCCCAGAGTGATTTGGAGAACTTGGATATGGTATTTCATGTCAGTACATAAGACAGGAAGACTGAAATTTTCTCAAGCTCTTCTAAATTTTCTTTCTGACAGAGATATCGTGAATTCTCTTCTTTTGTGATGGACCAGAACAAACATTTTTTTAAATGTTGGTGCTTCCCATAGAATAGAAGTTTGATTAGTTCTACCCAGATGGAGTCGTGATGATTTAAGGAGGGGGTTACTTATGATTATGAAAGGCTATGCTAGCAAATGGATATCCTGATATCTACTTTAAAATCTCTGCCTCCACATTAGAATAAAGTGATAAAATACAAATGCTGGAAAATGGAATTGTACCACAGAAACTGGAACATCCTGGAAGGAAAAATATTTCTGAAAATAATCTTAAATAGGAATGCTGCAGTAAAATAGGCTTCATGACTAACATAAGTTTAGAAAGATGTTCATACAGTATCTAGGTGTTGATTACTGAATTACTTAGAAATTTCTGAAAAAAAAAAAATGTTAGGAAATTCATATGCCAAGACCTCTTGGACTGAAAAATGAAAACAAAACAAAAAAACAGCAAAAATCAACCAACCAAAAACCCAAGCAATTAATTCTAAGAATGATATAGAAATCATTAATAGTGTAGAAACAGTAAAATGAATAGTTTTGTTATAGACTAAGTCTAACTGTGACCTAAAATTTACATTTCTAGATAATATCTTTATTCTCTAGCTTCCCTAAAGGATAGGGTGCATCTCTCTCCGAACAGGGGAAGTTTTGCATTATAAAAGGCAGTGTGATCTTGTGTTGTAATCACTTGCAGGGAACGTAAGATCTGATTCATCTTTCTGCTACATCTAGGGATGCACTGAAAGGAATGCAAAAATATAAAGAAGAAAACCCATTTCCTTCCATTCTCTTTTTGTCCCTGAAGGTTACTACATCATTTTGCTGTCTGCTGGAAGTCCAGTGACTTAATTGGACTCAAACCTCACCCAGTGTCCTGGTTTCAGCTTAATTCAGAGTTAATTTTCTTCCTAGTAGCTGCTATAGTGCTGTGTTTTGGATTTAGTGTGAGAATAATGTCAATAACACACTGATGGTTTCAGTTGTTGCTGAGCAGTGCTGACACTGGTCAAGGACTTTTCAGCTTCCCATGCTCTGCCAGGGGCACAAGAAGCTGGGAGGGGGTACAGCCAGGACAGCTGACCCAACCTGGCCCCAGGGCTATTCCATACCATACGGTGTCACGCTCAGTATAGAAACTGGGGGGAGTTGGCTGGGGGGCAGCGATCGCTGCTCGGGGATGAGCTGGGCATTGGTCAGCGGGTGGTGAGCAATTGCATTGTGCATCACTTGTTTTGTATATTATTTTATCATTATTATTATCATCATTATTATTACTTTCTCTTTCTCTGCTATCCTATTAAACTGTCTGTATCTCAACCCACGGATTTTATTTTTTTTTTTCCCCTATTCTCTCCCCCATTCCACCTGGGGTGGGGAGGGTGAGCGAGCGGCTGTGTGGTGCTTGGTTGCTGACTGGGGTTAAACCACAACACCCAGTAAACACTGATACCAATGAGAAAAATAACCATTTATTTCCAAGAACTGGATTGAACCTTTAGCCATTCACTAGAGAAAAATCACTTGTGCTATTCATGAATGATGCTCAAATAACACATTGTCATATGCATCACTAGTACAAGCAGAACCAGTTAGTAAAATGTCTTTATAATTAAAGTAGAAATGGGGGAAAACAATGAAAACAGAAGACAGATGAGGATGAGGAGGAGGTGATAAGGTCAGGAGTTAGTGCTTGGAAGTCAGTTTTCCACAGAAGTGCTAGATAATGTTAACAGAGAAGAGAATAGGCAGGTAAATGGAGAGGAAAAAGCAAAAATAAAAGAACAGTCCTTAAACAACCTTAAGAAAATATGTGTTTTGTTTCCCCACAGCTTCTGGAATTGTTTGCCACCTCCAAATTCTATGGCACCTTAAACCTTAGCTATAAGCATTAATGTTTAGGAAGATTATAGCTCTCTCTCAAAGATTTGGTTATATAATTACATAAACTACAAATATGCAGTGCTCCTATGCAATGTTCCTCATACTGTGTATTTATGGAATTACAATGTCAGTCTATGTTCAGTTCAGGCTTTCAATCCAAAGCTCTGGAGACAAAATTCACCCCGCACTGCATCTATATTTGAAGATAGCTAGTGGAAATAGAGTCAGGTTTGACAGTATCTAACAAAAGCCGGTATCCATTTCCCCTGTTTCCAGCTTTGTGCATTTCCTTGGGAATCCCATATCAGGGAGACAACAAGGGCAGGCAGTCTGGGGACAAAGAAGAAAGGGCTCAAAGAACAACCACTGAAAAAACCTACAAGCCCATAACTCAGATTCCAAAACTACCTCCTCTATCATATCCTTGGGGTTTTGATAGATGATTAATAATACTGGAAACCTCTAAATAAAGCTGACTATATAATACTTCATAGAAGTTGCACACTTGGAAAGTATTCACAGCTTATGGAAGGTCAGACCCTTCTACTTAAATCTTGTCCTCAAATGGTTCTTAAATTTTCTGTCAAAATGTTTAGAATTTTTTTTCCTTGTTAGTCTATTCAACTATTTAAAGTAGATGATCACCTAGAAAGCATTTTTCATGTTGTGTATTCTGAACAGCATCCTTCCAAGAAATTGCCTCAGGCAATGGGAAGGTCATCTATGGGAACACAGAAACATAAATTGGTGAGAAAATTACTGGATTTCTTTATTTANACTTTTTTTTTTTCCCCCCGATTCTCTCCCCCATCCACGTGGGGGGAGGGTGAGCGAGCGGCTGTGTGGTGGTTAGTTGCCAACTGGGATTAAACCATGACAGTCCTTTTCAGTCTCCGCAGCCTGATCCACCTGCTGGTTGTTTCAATGTTCTTCAGTGGGCTGATTTGAAATCGTTCTTCTTCCGGGTCACTTGACAGAGAGGGCTCTCATGAGTGCTTAGCTGAGGTTAAACCACGACACATTAATAATGACTTTTAACACATAATTTAAGGTTGAAAGAATTTTGTGCAGAGATATGAAACAAAATCAAATGTTCTGATAATTATTTTTAAACTGTGACATGTATCTTACTGATCACCACTCCAAATTAATTAATTTTAGATACAGTAATAGCTGTCCACAGGTCTGTGTGTAAATCCACTCAATATTTTAATGCCTCAGTTTTTAAGGTCAATATAGGTCTTATTTCATTGGAAAGAAGAGTAAAATTGAATCAAATAATTAGAAATATTTTTAACTGTCAAATCTAGATAGAATCCCATTTGCAACAGCTTCATCAAATAATTTAGAACCTGTTCAATAATAAAGGGAATTAGTACAATTACAGTGTGTTCAGATCTGGCCCAATGTGTGTGATTATCCTGTAGCTGGTCCCTTTTCTAAACTGATGGAGCATCTTGACATTTCCCTTTAGTAATAGGTAACTTGAATTATAAGGTCCTATGCCCAACAGTTCTGATTTAAATCTGTTTTAAAAACAGTTTAGTAAACTTCCACTCCAACAGAACCATGGAGAGATTTAATTGTATATGTAAATACTAAATTAGACTTGTTCATCCATTAGGAATAGAGGAACACATGTGTCAGATGACTGCAAATTTTCTAGTGAAACCAGCAAATCCTAGAAGACAAAGTCATGTCAGATTTTTAATGAGAGAAACAGCCCTGTTGAGGCTCTTTCACCTCCAGGGAAACAGAATACTAACATAGTACCTATTCTTATGAACAGCTATCAAGTTTAAATTTCTTTTACCTCAATGAAATCACATTAAGTTCATTATAATCTCATTTCCTGATCCAGAACCACTTAACTTACTCTTATATTAATGCTGATACCATGCATATACTTAATCATGTCTACGTTTTTCTTTTATGGAAAAACCAAAGGATGATCTAGTATTGTAAGCTGCATATCAAATGCAAATCCAGTACATGACATGACTTTTTTTTAACTATATTTTTTTCAAAACACAAAATTTTTGTAACTACTTAAGCAGAATTTTGTTGTTGCTGAAATTTGGTGGCTCATGCTTTTTCTCATACCCTTTCATCCACATGCATTACGCTGTATATATCTGAAAACAGTTTTTCACAGTTATATAGGTAGCACAAAAAGCTCAGCACGTTAATCCTTGATGAATGTATCACTAAACAGATTGAAAAGGAGATGATATGCTGATGCGGATTGCAAAGTCACATGGGATTCCTCTGTAGAGGATTTTTTTCTCCAGAGTGAACCCTAGTAAAAATATCACAAGGTATTAAGGTTTTAGGAATGATTTTTCAAGTATAGGCATTATCAAAACAGTTTCCTGGTTTGTAGTTTTCCCAGATATGCTTTTTTCCTCAGTAACAAACATTCCACCTTCAATCACTGCTGTGATTTTTTTCCCATCTGTTTTTTCTGTTGAATATATGTCTGAAAAAAGGGCATTCTGATCTGGTTTAAGCTAGAAGCTTCTAGAGTGACTCCACTAAAATCAGAGGAGTTTTTCATCATGTATGTGGAAGTCAACTTGTTTCTTTCAGACCTTACCTCAAGGGTTGATGGAA
>VZTL01057495.1:8393-26543 GCA_013400535.1 Scopus umbretta | reverse complement strand
GAAGGTTGTTATAATTTTTTAAAAATATATTTCACTTGATTAAGTCTGGTTTAGTGAGAAATATCTGAACTAGCTCTGATCTAATAATTTGAAATACTGCTGTTGTTCATGGAGCAGCAATACGTACTTCTGCCTTAAAAATCACAGTCAAGTACTTCATCTTAAACTCCATGCTGCTCCAGCCTAAACTGTTATCCAGTATACAAGGTTTAAAGGTAGCTCAGGTAGCTTCATGTGTTGCAGTTACTGCTGTGTAAGTACAATCTGTGACAGGTTTTCTGGTTTCGGTCTTCTCATATACAGAGCTGCAGGAGCTGCTAAAATCTCAAGATTTCTAGAACTCCGTGTAGGATATTTCTCATACATACCATCATGTGGGTGTTTACTTAGCATGACATAGCTTCAAACCATCATTGCCTTTTATCCCCTACGCAGTCTGAAGGCGTTTGACAATGCATTCCTGATTCAAATGTGAGAAAAGAGAGACTTATCTAACTGTATTCTCCAAGTCTTTAGCTACAGATTAATCACCCCAGTAGAGCAGCAACTACAACATTCTAATAATTATACTTTACTTTTCCCTACAACAAAGCAAAGAAATTTCCAGCTACTCATATTAATCCAAGGAGCAATTTCTACAAAGGCAGGTGGTTACAAGATTTGAGCCTGATCTCATACTCATTTTATCCTGTGGTAGGCCAAATATTTGTTTCAAATTGCCTTTCCAAAAGGCAATTACCAGCTAATTAGTTTCTCTTTGTCATTCCTATGTTATGAATTAATTCTTGCAAATAAAAATCATACTGGGTTAAATGAGACTAAGGCTCTGTAACTTTTTGTTTTCTCCCTCTCTTATCATTTGAGATCAGTGGCCAGTTGTGAAATACCCACTCTGCACCAGTACCTCCGTGGTGCTTGGGGATCTGCCCGTGGGGTAAGAAACTCCTTAGGCACAGGTTGCATACACTTACTCCTATCCCAAGACCTTAAATTCAGACACAGACTTCCTAAAATCCTTTCCATTAGCTTACAACTTACATTGTGGCATATTTTTTACCTTTGAATGCATGCACATATATGCATACCTAAATGTATGCCTATAAAATGTATGACATACTAGCCCTTAGAACACCTTTCTTACATACATGTTATACCGTGCTTGAAAGCCTCCTCGGAAATGCTTAGATTCATTGTACTATAAAAGTGCGTGGTTTTGTCAGGATGCATAGATTTCTGGCTGCATATTAATTTTGCTGAAGAATGCACTGAGATGATAAGCTTCCAACAACTCTGTCCAACTCAATTATCTGTATCCTTCCAGGTGAAGACATCAGGACTTCATGCCATTTTTGTCATCTCACAATTTTACAGCTTAAACTTCTACATGGAGCCAGAGCAATCTAAAATTTAAAATGTTTGTTAAACTTCCCATCCCTCTGGCAACCAGTATGGCAGCTGCTTTACTGGACCAAGAGCAATTTGCCTTCTTGGAGATTAACTTTGGGAAAATGAACTAATCCTTGTACACCAAAACTTGCTTTAAACATGAACCAGAATAGCCTAGGTTTTGATTCATGCACATTTGGCTCAAGTTATGCAACCCCACATCACTCTCACCTTTACTTAAAGGCTACACTCTGAAGAGAGAACTTCTTCCTCTGAAAAACACCTTGGTGCTTCAGCTGTATACCCCTTGAGGCTGCCTCCAGGAGGCAAAAATAATATAAGGAGTAGACTTTCCAGCTCTAAATCAAATAACTGGAGAATGAGAGGGCATCTTTTGTGAAGATAACTTTCTTCAAGTCTTTTCCTGTGATGTTGATTCTACCAGAGATCTGTGCCTTGGGATATGCTGACAGAAGCTGACATATGAAAGAGTGGAATCAATACTAAAATAAACTTTAATGGCCCAAATTTCAGCTTGCACTCATTACTTATTCATAAAAATTCTTCAGGATCTTAAGTTTTTAACCACTGCGTTAAAAACATCAAGTAAAATCTAACTTACAGTGTACATAACGACACATACACAGGATTTTACACAGAGGTCGTCTTTTAGAAAAAGAAAAATGTTAACAAAGTGGTGCAGGCATCACCTTTTGTAATTTAGAACACCCCCATGATTTCTTAAGAGACAGACCGTAAATTTTATAAGGGCAGTGACTCAGGTGATCCACCTCACATTTTACATAGCTTCTGTGCAAACTCTACCTTTAGACAGCTTGTGATGTGACAAATATATCAGGTGCATTTTCTTTGTGGCTGCTTTAAAAGAAAATTTAAGAAGAGGTTATTTTTAGAAGTTTATTTCCCTGAAGGATCAAGTAGTCTTTTCCTTCATCTCTCCTCCACTCTTCTTTTCCTTTGTATATACCATTCTCTAATAGTGACATGTACTTCCAAATCCAGACAGTATTTCAGTGTCACACATAACCATTTTCACCATACTTCACTGGATGCGAAGCTTATCCATATCTTTGAAAGATGCATTCTATAACAGACATACTGAGAGAAAAAAAAACACTAATTGCATAAGGACAATTAAAATTATTCTGAAGGATCCAGCTACTTTTACTTTCAAGTCCCCAAATTCTCTCTACTTTAAAAGATACAAAACATCAAGCTCTATTTCTGAACACACTCTCCAGTTTATCAACTAGATAATAATTTTATTGCTAGTAAGTCTAATTAGAGAATGAAGATTGAGATTCAGGATCCACAACCAGTCATCCAATAAATCTGATGAATTGACATAGGAAAATGTGTCATGTAATTTTCACTTCTTTTTGTTTGTATTTTCTTGACTTTATTGCTGTTTATATGTACCACAGAACTCTGCAATGGCAGAAAGGTGTTAGTACTATTTCTATAAATTAGATATCAGAGGTCACTAGAAAAAAAAAGCCGTTTTCATCTATGATAATTACCATGTTTCATTCAAATATGATTGTAATTTATGGAGTAATATCTTAGCTAGGTGATTAATTGATCAAAGATGTCTTCCTAGAAGGGCAAAATAATCAATACACTTCAGTACCAAGGTGCTACAGTCACTACAATACATCACAAATTAATGCTTCTGGGTCCCATTTGTCCCAAATATTAGTAATAAATAAACATTAGGCCAAACTTACATGAACAAACTTACTTGGTGTGCATCCTCCTAACAGGAGCACAGATAGGGAGGGAAGGACTATCCTTTTAGTGCTTGTCTTTATGGTACAACTGTTCCAAACAAAGACATGGAAAAAAATTAAGTTGCAATGCCTTTTCTGCAACAATGACCCTGTAAGAACTCTTATTTTTGAAGGAAAGTAGCTGCCAGTAGCTAAACAATACAGTTTCAAAATTGGTAGTTATAGTAGGAAAAATATTACTCCCATCTTGAAAGAGCAATGTCCGCATGGAAGACATATTATTGAATAGCTATTCCGCATATGCTGCTTCCATTATCCTAGATAGTTCAACAATTATAATCTGTGCATGAGGTACCTAAGAGAGGGGATTGTCTTTCAGTGCTTGCAGTCAAGGAGTCAAAGCAGAAAAGAACTAACAAAAGATTAATTATAAGATTATATATGGAAGTTATCAAAGTACAAAAACATATAGCTAAAACTAAATTCATTTATTCAAATAGCAGGCAGTTTTAGAGCTCAAGCAATCATTCCTTATAATAGAATCTCTCTTAAACTGGAGTACAGCCCTACTTCATGATTTTATGGTGTCAATATCATTATTGACATCCTAGTGAATCTTTGTTGGAAATGTAGGTGATTTGTGAGATACAAATTTGTATTTGAAAGCAGAAGATTTTAAATGAAGCACTTAATCACATAATTTTTAGCTAGTGTTAATGATCCTTTATGTTAGTACTTTCTTAATCTGTTATACCAAATGTAAATATATATAAAATACCATTTAAATTGGCATTCTGAAAGGCAGAATTTCAATATTCAGTAATAAAACAATGTAACTACAAGAAATACACATTCTCAACTTTCCAATCATGTACCACAATATAAATATTCTGAGACTATTGTACTATTCCATTAAATGCGCACTGAAGGAAAAAATTGCACACTTCGGTCAAATCTATATTCTAGTGTAATGAAACTTGCCACTTTAGGGTACTGTCCAGAAACATTAAGAAGTAAAATCACCAATTTATAGTGATTATCTATGCTCACATATTTTTAAATATCTTTTCTATTCTCTAGGAAATCTAATGTTTTCTAGATAATAGATGCCACTTGAGCAATGAAATATTTAAGAAAACAAATCTTTTTCTGCTCAGGACAGAAATTATTGTAATTTATAGAAGCTGCAAGTATTTGAACTCAAAAGCTTTTATTAATAAGGGTGGGTTGGAATTGTGTGATTGTTCATTATCTGTGAACTTGACAATGATGTGTTTGGAGTTGGAAAAACACAGAAGCAGCTGATTTATTTAGATCATCTTATAATCAGAAAATAGCTCTCTAAAACTGACTAAAGAACTTATACTGGTAAAACACCAGCTTGATGTTCAGCAGACTTACATTTATTTTCTTTGTTACAATTTTCTTTTGCATCCACGAGAAAGTCATTTAGGGCAAAATCCCGATTCCCCTGAAATAAATGGTAAACCTTCATTGACCTACTGAAGTCCAAGCTGAATTTACATTTGCTGATTGCTTTTTGTGAGTAAAATAGAAACAGATTCTCACATCTTTTCTCTTTACTTTTTAAACACTATAACTTTAGTGCATGGACTGTCTTTCAGACAATACATACTTAACTATTTGAAATGTCATTTGTTACTTTCCTTCTTCTTTTTACTGTCTCGATTTGCACACTTTGCAGAACAAGGATGACGTATATATAGAGAGAGATATATAGTGTATAGTTAATACAGATATATACAGAATATACAATATCCATTTTCCACACGCAGGATTTGATATGTATACTCCTGGATGTCCATACATGTTAGCAGTATCCAGTCACATGGATCCCGATCCTCACATCAACTTTTAAAGCATATTGAAATATGAAAGTACAAACAAACCTGAGCTCATCTGACTACATTCTGACCTGGCCAGAAATGAGGCACCTCCACTTAGAATCATGGAATCATTAAGGCTGGAAAAGACCTCTGAGATCATCTAGTCCAACCGTCAACCCAACAACACCATGTCTACTAAACCATGTCCAGGAGTGCCACCTCCACACATTTTTTTAATACTTTCAGGAATGGGGACTCCACCACCTCCCTGGGCAGCCTGTTCCAATGCTTCACCACTCTTTCAGTAAAGAAAGTTTTCCTATTATCCAATCTAAACCTCCCCTGGCGCAACTTGAGGCCATTTCCTCTTGTCCTATCACTAGTTACTTGGGCAAAGAGACCAATACCAACACTTCTCAGAACAGAGAGCTGAATAGGGCCACAGAGCACCCAAACGAAAATGTCATGCATTCAGTTTACAGCTATATGTACCCTGAATCATCTTTATCCTTTCTCCAGTTGCATCCACTTATCTCTAAATACTTTCTTGTAGTCATGACCTTCAGCATTACTATAAATGATAATAATAATTTCCATTAGCATACTTTCATATATCCATATGTTAGGAATTACTTTTTTTTTAATTTAACATTATTGAAAAATAGCGTGCATTTATTGTATTTTCCTGTGCAATGATAAGGAACCTTTTCCCAACAGTTCAAATAGAGAATTAGATCAAATATTTCTGTGGAATTTTTCTGTATGCTCACTGTTATTTCATTCTAAACACCTTGCACAATCTTTACAATGAAATATTTAATAATGTTTATTTTATTTTTTAATAATTTTTTCATCACCAATATTAGGGATTAGTCTTTTGTTGCTTTTCCTCCTTTAAACAAAGAGGAGGCAGGTAAGGACTGTGGGATAGGCTTCTTCTACAGGGCAGCAGAGGATATTTTATTATTTCATTCTGGTTACAGGTTTGAGGAAGTAAAACATAATGACCACAGAAACTCTCTGTGGTCTTAATGTATGTCATCTATCTAATGCCCTGAAGAAAAAGATACCATATTCTATATATTTAAATTAGCTTCTCCAATAAGGTTGCTGTTTTGTTGTTCTAAATTTTGAAAAATCACAGGAGGTATGTTCACAAAACACATTAACAAATAAGGTTTGTGCTCACACTTCCTGCACACTGTTTTGAAAATTGATCCCTAAGGGCCTAATTAGCTATTATGCACTTTTCCTCCTGAAAAAGGAAAAGGAACTTTTATGCTTAAAATAATTTAGCAACCAAAATCTTCCAGAAGATTTAATCTCTCTTATTCAGTATTTCACCTCAGAATTAAGCAAATCCCACAGGGCTCGATCCCAGCATCCAGTGAAAGGACCACACTGATTCACCCTGCCGGATATCAGTATTTGTCATCTGCATAAAAAGCTGCAAATTTAGCATGTCTTAATTCTTCCAGATGCTAAGTCCTTTTAATTTATGTTGAAATCAGAGATGAAAAAGGAGAAGCTAGACCCTTCAAAAGAATGAACTGAAAGTGTAGATGCTTGTGTCGCACACTGGAATAAAAGATGATGACAATGAATATAAGAGTATGCAGAAAAGGTGTGGTATGATTACAATGACTTGGAAGTCTCACTCTAAGATCTCCATGATGGCAGGAATGAGCATCTTAATTATTTACATCTCTCAAGCATGCTACTAATTTGTCCATGGCATTTAGCAAGCAAGTGCTCAGCTCTGCACAAAACATACAGGTGGACAAAGGACATCCTTCACTGAAATGTTTCTGTGTGGGGGACTTCTTAGAAAATTGTTCAATATGCTTTGGACAGTATTTTTCTTGGTCTTCAATATCTGTTTACTCCCACCAGTTCGCACTTTTACTTTGTCCTGTTGAACCATGAAGTGGCAGGCACAAGTGCTTTCCACAAAGATCAAAATTCTTGCCCTTCATAGATACTATCTACATCCTCCAATTAGGAGTTATTGTAAATCAGTTATTTTCATAAAGTGGATTTTACCAAGAGACACACACTACCTAGGAATCCAATTATCTGTCTGACAAATGTTGGTCTTTGGGATGTTTACTTCCTGCTCAGAACAAAGGAAAATGAAAAACATGTTATTACAGAACAAGAATAAGATTAATACAGCGCTTAATTCTGATATTATACTTTTCAGAAGACAAATAAACCGTAAATATTCATTGTGATTCAGACTTCTCAAAGTTCACTAGAAAATTTTAAAACTATTGTAGAACCAAAATAATTAACAAGTTGTTCTTGAAGAAAAGAAACCAAGATATTATATTCTGAAAAATGTTGAATTAAACGTTTTGGCCTTAATAACATTAAAAAAATCTGAAAACAAAATCTGCCAAAATTTATCTTTACTAGAAAAGTTTTATCTTCAACAAATCATCATTTTAGCTTAAAAAATATCTTTTGGGAAAATTTAAATGAACAAAATTATTTGAAGCACATCTAGTGTGATACTAAGAAATATGATCTCCTATCTTTATCTGAAGGTGAAATAGTGTTCCTTATTAGAAGATGGATTCAAGAAATGTTATATCACAGTTTGAAAAAGTATAAAAAGCAACGCAAACTTGTGAATTTTGAAGGCTAAGACTGTGTGTTGACCAGTAAGTTGACCAACAGAATTTTAGAGAAAGAGAAATATGAAAGCAACTATTTTGAGTATTTTAAGTAGAAAGTCAGCAGTATCTGAAATGGTAAATAGATTCTAGGTTTTATAGCAGGGTTGTAGTTAAATAAAAGACTTGTCAGATACACATTCTTAGTGACATCTAAAGACTAAATGATTAATTGCTGTTAATAGTAATGGAAATGTTCAAAGAATAAATGACAGTGGGTTTTTTTTTTCCATAATCACACACACAAAATAAAACCTCAGATTAGCACTGAAGTAGAATAACCATGTCACTACAGAATGCAAAGGAGTTACATGTGATCACCCAAATATAAGTACCTCACTCTAAGCATTTCATCACAATTTACTTTTTTGATTAAGTCATGTTAAAACGAAGAACAGCCATTCTGAGTGCAAGTATTTTTGAGTTAGGTTAAAAGACTATGGCAAAACAGCATTGAAGCAAAATTCATTGCCAATTCATTTCCATTGTTGACTCATCCATAATAGATATAAATCTGTTATTTTGGAATACTGATTTTGAAAGGGACTCTGTGTTCATTTATAAAAACTTTGAAAAGAATCAGTGATAAAGATGTATTTTCTCTTGGTTTCCTGATAATTAATGTTTCTTCTACATATCACCCAAGCTAAATTTATGCCCTGGAATTTTCAGTGATTTCAACAATGTTCAGGCATTATAAACAACTTCAATTAGTTGGGTTTTTTTTTATTTTTATAAAGAATTTTATTTTAATGCCAACGTTGTGTGATATTATTATTGTGGGGAGTAGCAATCAAGACAGACTGAGACACAACAAAACCATAGTGCAGAATCATATGTACTATAAGCACTAGAGGGGTAAAGGGCAGTCTGATTTTCCTGATGGAAATCCATACCACATAAAATACAGAGAACAGCGTTTTACTAGATCTTACATATTTTTCAATTTAATTTCAGATTCTAACTTCACATTTTATATTCTCCCAGCTAGAAAGAGTTTTAAATAACTTGCACTTATTGTGTATTTTGCAATTATAATAAGGTTGGGCAATTATACAGAGATTTTTTTTGCCATTTATTTCTCATTTGATACTTTCCCAAAAGCATGAAATACAAATAAAGCCTTTGCAATTCCAAAACAAGGGGAAAGGGTGCACAAAACTATTTATAAGTAGGTAAAAATGGTCAGAGTCTCTTAACAACCTGCTGTCAGTTTAAGAAAGTGAGTGTGAGGGGTGGAAATCTATGCTGGTATACAACAGTGAAAAACTGAGTAAATGTCAGCAGTACTTAAGAAAAAAAAATATTAAAGTTATGTTAAATATTAGTTAAGAATGGATCTCGTGTGATATCTCAGAGCTGTTGCTATTCTGGGGGATGAGAAGCAAAGATTTTAATTGTGGGCTGTTTCCAGAGTGCTCCAATCTCTGGAGAAACAGGAGCTGGCTCCAAATTTAGGGTCCCTTAGATGTGCAGAAAGTCAGCCTGCCATTTTCCACTCACCGCAGTCAACATAAGCATGCCTTTTCCCATTTTTCCTTCACCAAGTGCTCTTACCATTTTCCCAAACACATTATTGTCATCACAAATTTACCCACTACAGGAGCTATCACCCCATGTGAAGCTAACACTCCCTCTGTGTTTGTGCAAAGAATAGCTGCCAAATTAATTTAACTACACTTTTGCCTATGACTAGTTGAGGTGAGGACTGCCAGTGCCATTTTTGACCCAAGAGAATAACAGAGAAAGATGTCAATGGCTGTAGGGGGTGTCTATAGGGGTGGCAGCTGCTTGAACCTCTGTTCTCCACTCCTTCCCTCATTCCTGAAATAAACAGAGTAAGTGTTTGACATAACATATTAACAGAATGGAGGATGGAGGTCAGTTTTTTAAAATAACTTTATATCTGTGATGGAACAGACAGTATATGGGCAGATACCAAAGGACAGGCACAGTTAGTCAGACTTTGGCATAGAGTTCTCAGAGTTTGAAAACTGGCAAGCTACAGGCAGGAAAGAAGAAAAAGATCAATCTCATTCCGTACAGTGTTTGTAGAAAACACCACCGTAAAGATCTTTACTTTGAATCAAGTATATGTGTATTGGGTGTTGGTGCCAAGGTTTTGTTGGCAGGAGGACTGCAAGGGTGGTCTCTGTGAGAAGGGGTCAGGGGCTGCCCCATGCTGAACACAGCCGTTCCACAACATACCCACACAGCTGAACACATTATCCAAACTGGTGGCACCTCTGGTAAAACATATTTAAGAAGGGGAAAAACATTGCCTAGTGTGTGAAGAATGAGAAATAAAAGTATGAGAAACTACTTTTCAAGCACCAAGGTGAGAGAAGGTGGGGAAGGAGGTGCTCCAGACACTGGGGCAGATATCCACACTGGAGCAGGTGGATGTTCCCTGAAGGATCTGTGGCCCATGGAGAGCCCACACAGAACCAGGTTTATCCTGAAGCACTGCAGCCCATGGGAAGAACTCATGCTGGAGCAGGGGAACAGTGTGAGGAGGAAGGAGGAGAAGCAGCTGTTATGGACCAACCACAGCACCCATTCCCCATTCATCCTGCTGTGGGGGAGGCAGAAGAGGCATTTGGAAAGCAGGAGTAAGGTTGAACATGGGGAAAAAGTGTGGGGGGGAAGCATTAAGGCTTTTTGTCTTTTTTTTCTCACCATCCAGATCTATATTAATTGACAATAAATTACATGTATTTTCTCCAAGTCAAGTCTAAATGATGTCCCTGTCCTTAACTCAAGCCACAAGCTTTACCATCCAATTTTCTCCCACTGTTCTGATGAGGAGGGACAGTGAGAGAGAAGCTGGGTGGGCATCTGGCAGCCAGCCAAGGTGAACCTACCACAATATGGCTAAATTATGAACATTTAAAAAAAGGAACAAGCAACATGAAATTACTGATTAAAAATACAGTATTCGGAATATAAAAGTTAGTATTTTTTTATGGCCAGCCATTATAATGTTTAAGTAGAATTTAGTTGTAGAACTATGTAAGTTTTCACAGAAGTTTAAGTGTGAAAGTGAAAGTCAGAAAAAGTATATTCTTTTAAAGAAGCCACAGCTCTTACACTAAGATGTTTGGACAGCCGGAACACATTATTTGAAAAAGTACTATAAAAATAAGTCACATAGAACTGTTGGATTTTTGGTTTGTTTTGGTTTCATTTAACCATTTATAGAGGAACTGTATCTTCAACTATCTTTTGGACAGTATTTGGAATAGCACAAATAACTTGAGATAAAAGTGGAGGAGTTACCTTTAAGACCTTAACAGTTTTGTCTACCATGACTAAAGAGTAATTCCTTAGATTTACAGTATTTCAAAAATACTATATTACTACCTAAAGCTTTGGCTAGTTGCCCCATCTTATTGCTGTAGCAATCTGGATAAATGAATAATAAACTTGCCCCTTAATGATTAAACAAAATATGTTTAGGAATAAAAATGAAGTACTAAGGTAGTTTCTTTAAAAATATCCATCTGTTTGCAATAGGTCGCAGTAGTGTCAAGCTTCTAGCCATGAAATATCCAACAGGCTGTAAAGCTTAAGTAAGAAAACTGCAGACCATTTTCTTCTCTAATTTTTCCCCACCATTTGAATTGCCTTTCGAAAATTCTTACAGATAGAACATAAAGCATAAAAGTTGTACTGCATGTATTTGGGCTGACAGGATATAGAAAACAGATTTACACCTTACTGTCTAACGAAGTAACTCAGTTTGCCTTCAGGAGAAACCCACCTCTAAACAAAGTAGGGCCACTGTTTCTAGCTATGGCAAAACAATAAGTAAAGTTTTACTAGAGAGACATCTGTTATTGTGGGATGTTGGTCTGGGGTAAGGGAGGATTGTTTTGGTTTGGGGTGGTGGGTTTTGTCATATGTTTAGCTGGGAATGTCATATGTTTAGCGTAGATTGCATGTTGTGCAACTAACTGGGGTACTGTGAAAAAAGGTAAACTCTGTAGTATACTTTATTAATGTATGCTTTCTTTTTCCATGTGCCATAGTTATAAGGACTCATTATTGTAAACTATATGACATCCAGAATCTAAATTAGAGAAAAGTATAAATTCAAAGAAATTAGTTTTACTTCTAGAAAAATTTAAACTGTATTCAAATTAGGCACTTATACAGGTATACATCATCTCCAAGGACTCAGAAACTGATTCAGGTACTTGTTAAACAATAAGCGTAATTGGTAGCTTTCACTGTTTCCCTTAGCATTTTGAAATAAATCACTTGACAAAAAACAATGCAAGGCTGTTAACACCTTGACCTGCTCAGCAATTGTTTGTCCTCCCTAAAGTCAGGTTGCAATATGAGCTATTGGAAGATCACACTGTTCTCCTATTATCCTTTTACTGATGCAAGAAATGTGCCAAACACTGCATTCCAGAGTTGTCATCCAAAGTGAGACATGGTCTTTAATACATGACATCTGGCTTCCTGCCTCTTTTCCTATGCTCTCTGAATAGCAGATGGATCTCAATGACAGAAGTATGTCTAAGTCACTAGATCAAGCAACACCCCCTTAGAAATTATGCATTCGTTAGCACATGCCCTCTAAAAATGAAGCTGAAGAAGCCTCCTGTGGAGCAGAGGGGAATATTATTTGTAGTTCTAGACCTGAACATTAATCACAACAAGGTCAGATACACAAGCAAACCCCATACATTTAAATGATTCAAAGCTATCAAAATGAGCTTGTAACATTATGTTTTTACTACAGCTATCCATGCTTTCCCCTCATATAGTTCATCACATTTGCAGGCTTGTTTTATCTTTGAATAAAAGTCCTTGCTAGCAGTAATGGGTTTCCCTCATGTGACTGTACAGCATCTCCCACAAAGAATTTCTAATGTTACTGGGCACGGGGATTGCCACCTGTAAATTCTATTTGTATAGCACAACAGGATGTAGAAAATGAGAATAAAAGCAGCAACTCTCCTCACTAAAGGTCACCTGAAAGCTCATAAAAGAATTCCAAGTAAAATTTTTGTTTTAAAATTTCAGGTTTTGATAAAACAATTTTTTTCACTAAATATTCCCACAATTCAGGTGAAAACAGAAGACTTTTTTCCCCCAAAATGTCCATTAAAATAGCAATCACTGACTGAAAACAAGCACAGATGGAATTGTTTGAGTAGCTGCAGCCAACTCTACTTGCATTTTAACATGTACAAACGAAGCACATACCTCATGCACTTCAAAGTGGTACAGAAAGGGAGCATCAAACAAAAAATGTGGTTTGGTAACTTGGAAATATAGAATCTCACAAGCGTGATCATCTATCAATACTGTAGATTTTGCTTTAATATTGTGAAGAATAAATACACTAATGTGTCACCAGAATTAGTTCTCAGTTTGTAGGAAAAACATAATTTTGAATGCTGAAAGACTGAGTGATGAACGGGATCAGTAACTAGAAAAAGCAACAAACCCCAGTCCATTTGACTATTCTGAACATCAGATAAGGTGAATAAATGGTCTTACCATAGCTCTTAAGGTGCAAGAGCCCATGCCATAAAACTGTTAGCACTAATTGATACTTTTGCTGGTAGTCTCAGCAGAAAGGTCACGCAATGGGAATACTACCAGTTCTGAAGCACATCATAGAGGTCTGAAGCTTATATAGATCCTACTTTTGCTGTGCCCTGCCAGAGCTACAGATTTTATTCTTAAAGGCTGTTAATTTGGAACTTTCTATGAGCACTAAAACTTAAATATATTTGCTACTGTCTTCTACCTATAAATCTAAAAATAGAAATTTGGAAGGAAAAAGTCATTAAAATTTACTGTTGGCTTCTACTGTTAAAGGAAAGTATAACCAACAGAGAGTGGGAGGAGGATGAGTAATCCTGGCACCTCTTCTATATTTCAACTACCTACACCCTTTCTTGTTTGCCTAGCTGTCACATAAATTTAGGAATTTACTGTTTTCAAAGGTATATACCAACAGTATATATACAGCAGAGTATACAGCAGCTATTGAATTGTGTGAGCAACATAAACAAAAGGCCAAGTTCTTCTCTGAATGAGAAGGTTCTGCCCCTGAATGCAAACTGCATACTTTCAGAAATCTGAATCCCTCCCAACATCAGATTTCAAGTTATAGAAGTGTCAGTCATTTATGACATTAATTTACAACAAGATTATTTCATTATTCTAAATATTTCCCCAAAAAAGGGTAGCCTGGGAGTGGTTCCTGTGGAAACTGGATATAGATTTCAGGATCTTTCCTCCTGTCCCTGTGGGTGGCTGCAGCTTGCGCACGCACTCATGTTCATGTACCCTCCATGTGGGCAGCAGCTCCCACCCGTGGAGCAGCCTCCCTTCATACAACCGCTCACCCTCCCCCTTCATCTTCCCTCCCCAGCGCTGCCATTCTGGTGAAGGGAAGCCCACTGGACCCAGGGGAGAGGACAGGCAGAGCTCAGTCTGGCTGCTGTGCTGGGCATCGGGAGGGAAAAGAAATGGCAATATAGAGGATGCTTTTCTGTTTGGGATGGAGGATGAGAGACTGCTAAGAAGTAGGAAAGGCTAGGGACATAGGCTACTACTGAGCTGGGCATGGACCGCTCAGCCCAGTCCAGGGTTCCCACTGGCAGTGGCAGCAGCAGCAGCAAGAAGCCTGACCCGTGCCCATGCAGCCAGGCACTTTTTATACAAATATCACAAGGATGTATTAAGCCTTCCGTTTGATACGTTGTAGGTTTTCCCTCTGGGCCTACTGAACATTACATGAATCTATGCATTCACAGAAAGTCAAGTCCTCTAGAAGGAGGACACTATTGCGTTTGACCCTTCCTACTGCTGAAAAGCCATGGCCTGCTGAAAAGGCTTCTCTGCCCTCCTCCCTAGGCAAGGACAGTACCTGAAGCTAGTACCTTACAAGAGATGCAGAGTAGACACGAGGAGCATTCAAAAAAAAGCTTCTGAGAGCAGGACACAAACTAGGTGATAGTAATTCTCATACCCTGTTGTTTAGATTCTCCTGTATAAAGTACATATCGATCTCAAATGTGATAAAGAGTATTGTGGCATGGATATTGAAAGATACTTTCTTTTAAAAAGGGAGGAGGTGGTAATTCATACCACATGAGGTTGTTTATTATCACTGAATGGTCATATGAATTGTTCATAAATGATCTTCAGATGCTATCATTAAAAAATTCAGAGCACAATGGTTGAAATAGTGAGTAATCTTAAAAAAATAATTCATGTGTTCTATACGTTATCTACTGATTATTATTTTCCAAACTTCAGAGGCATTAAAATGTTAATTAATCTTAGAATGGTTTTATATGTAAATGGGAATTTTTAAGCCAATTTCTTCTGATCTCTTAAAAAAAGTTGATGAATTGAAACTAGCACTTCCACTGAACAAGCAGTTCCTTCTCCCTCTGTCCATCGCTAATTTACTGACAACTTTCATTTTATTTTTTCTATTTTATTTTATGATAGAACTCTTCAGTTCTGGAAGAAGCAGTAAGCAACAGATCGACTGAAGCATTGCTTTAGCTTAAATACCCCCAGCTTTCTTAATCCACACCATGAAGATTTCTTCCTGTAGCCTTCAACAGCCAGAATCATGGACTAACTTATCCAGTTTTTGTAGTCAGCCCTAAGCCTATGCTGTCAAGCTTTATCCACTGAAAAATAAGTTTTAGACTTACAGGGTTTTTACTGTTGGGTTTGTTTGTTTTTTTTTTTCCTTTCCTTTTTTAAATTCAGAATCACATATAATGGTTTTGTAATAAAAAGTCTGCAGTTTAAGACGCATCAGCATCAGCTTTCACAAGGGATATGCATATGTCTGCATGTGAAACTGTGTCCTATAGATCAATTACAGCATCACACTGCTTTGTTTTAGGATAATAATCATAACTGCTATAACTACAAGGACAAGAATTGTGCATTCTACTATAAAGGCCAGCGTCACACCAGCAAGGTCTGCATAAAATACAAAACTGCTGACAAGAAGGGTTAAGCAACCAAAATATATCAATGCTAAGTCTCAACATAATTGTTCAAATGTCAACTGAACCTTAGAGAACTACCTTTCCAAATCTTAAAACTAAATATGATTAATAGAAAAAAAGTTAAATATCAATCTGTAGACACAGCATAATGTTTTAAAAGGCCGGGTTTAGAGATAATTAACTAAGAATCCATTTGAGGAAGGTTATAAGACTCAAGTAGCACAGTCAACATTTTGAATGTTATTAATCCTAAGATTTTAAGCTATTTAAACATTTAGATCTCATTTAAATACCCTCTCTTATATGTGATTTGCCATATTAACAAGGTCATTGGACAACAATTTTATACAATTGATGCAAATTACATATCGATGGCAGATGAAACTCTACTTCCAACAATGTCATAACAGCCAAAAGCAAATAGAAAGAAAGCCTTCCGAAATACATTAAAAGCCAAAGCCTGATATTCTCAAGGTATCCCTGAACCATGTAACAGTGTGTCAGAGTCCTAAACAGCTATTTGCTAATAGCTGAGCACGATTTACAACTGAGCCTGTCAACATGTATGCACAGGCATGAATGCATATGTACTTACCCATAAAGTAATGTTAAAAGCATTATAAGCTTACAGTGTTAATTATTTGAAAATCACATTTATGCAATCTGAATTTAGTCCTCGTGCTTATGATACTCTTTAACAGTATGATCACAAGCATTAAAAGCTAACAAGTCCCCTACCTTCTCATTCAATGCACAACTTGGATGGAAATAATTTATGTAAAGCTTTTCATTTATTTCTTATTATTTTCTATGTGTAGTTCCAGGTACTAATAGTGGCACACTCTTTAGACATTGTTCTAAAAACAGAAACTTAATTCACACATTTCTACTATGTGATGGCTTCCTAAACACCAATTTATTTTCCCAACCTTTCACCCCTCTAAAATTATGGGGATGTATTTGGCATTACATACATTTTAAGGAGGGGTTACTGGATCACAGTGAGCTTAAGGTCAAAAGTATCAATTGATTTTGCATGTCAAGTTTGAGAGGTGACTAGAAACTGATTTTTCAGCATTCTTAGCATTAGATAGCACTTTTCCTGTTTAAAGTATGGTGTTATTTATTATGAGTTTAGCTCCAATTCCCAAATATTTCTGCACATAAGACACCAGAGAAATGAAGAACCTTCTAAGCAAGTGAGAAAATTTGTGTTGAAGTGATTTGATAGCATAAAATAACATTCCATGTCATAGATAGGAATAAACTCCAGTTTCCCAAGGCAAGATCTAGCCGCATTCATAGTGAGATCTTCCTTTACTTCCTGCAATCTTTTGCTTCATTCAAAATTCCCCAGTGACAATGCATAATAGGTCCCAGGATGAGTAACGGCCACCTTCCCCTGATTAATCCACAGAACAGCTCCATCCTGAGCACTGACTGGGATGGGCTTCTGAAAAAAAGCTGGATGTAGTCATTGACTTTTGTCTGGATCATCATACCTAGACGCAAGAAGTAAATCAAGTATCTGACCCTCCAATACAACCCAGTTGGTTTGCAGACTTGTCCTTGCCACCTCAGAAATACACAGATTTCTTGCTCTTACAAACCCTGCAGTCCCTCTCCTTCTCCAGTGTTACCAGTAGAAGACACAACCTACACCTGAAAAGACTAGCAAGTATTAGGCAATTCAGTTCACTGAACAAGTTGTGTAAAATAAAGCAGTAACAAAGAGGTTACACATTGTATATGTTATGGCTGGCACTAAGAAACAGCCTTCAAAGAAAAAAAAAAAGTGTGTAGAAGAGAAACAAACAAAGGGAAGTTTTACCAGTACTTTGGAGAATATTGAGAGATTGTTATCAAACAGTTCTATTAGCAGGACTTAAGAAAGCAAATAGCTGCCCCAGAAAATGGCCAGAATCATGAAAAACCTGAGGGTAAAGAGAATAAAATGAAGGCAGGAAAGATAGAGACTAGCAGTCTATATCACAGATTTCACTCTGAAAACTGTAATGTCTCTAGAACCTTACAATCAAACCAAAGTGGCAAGAAATTACATAGAAAAAGATACATACTGTTGCACTTCTTAAAAAAAATCAGTAAGACGGATCTTATCAATACATCACAGTAAATATACAGGAAACATGGGGTCTGAATTAGAACCCTTGACATGGTGCACGCTGCAGAGTAAATGGTGATGAATGGTGGTTAAATAAAAATACAATAAAATTGCAGATGTAAGCTAGTAGGCATGTTCTTTATAAGAAAAAAAATGTTTCTATGATCTTCTCTTTTTGCAAATCACAGGAAAACAAGTGCAGAGTAGTTGACCCATGAAAATTTCCATTGCTTAATCAACAAGAGAAACAGCTTTCTTACTTAAATACACCCTGTATTCCTACAATTGCTTAGTCAGACCTTCCAATCAGACAATGAACTTAATTCAAACAAACTGTAGAGTCCTCAATTTTATGTCTTT
>VZTL01057494.1:4344-40534 GCA_013400535.1 Scopus umbretta | reverse complement strand
TCTATGATTCTATGATTTGGGAGCTGATTTATGTTTTATGGCAGAGGTGAAATCTCTGTATAGCCCAGGAGTCTGCAGTGATGAGAGCAGGGAAGAGCAGTGACAGAACTTTGCACGTTGGAAGCTGGGGAACCTTTGCTACTTACTCATTTCACTCCCTATCAAGACAGCACTTGGACAAATGCCCCAGAGGTAGCTTTGTTACTTTTCAGATCGATCTTCTGCATGGTGAACGTGAAAGGCTGTACTGTTACATCTTTATTGATGGTGAATATTAACTTATAGAAGACGTCCAGTTGAAATCCTGAGGGGTAGCTTGTAAGGTAAAACAAGACTTGAAAGGAAACAAAGGTATTGCTATCTGGCACATTTGTGTATTTCCAAATATAGTAATGTAATTGAAGGTTTAACTTTAAAACTGCTTAAAATTCTGCGCAGAAGGCAAGGGAAATGGAGAGCTGGAATTCAGAGAACTAAGGCAGTCTGTCTTGCATAATAAAGGTAAATTGCCATCCTTAGGAAGCAGCCTTTAATCGAGCTTCTGAGGTATGCCTCTGAAGTTATGCTAAGGACATTCTATGGTAGGATTGTATTGTATTGCCGAAGACCAAAACCTAATTTTGGTGTGTTCTTGTTAACAGTTTATATTATCTCTGAGACTCAGGAAAATAAATGCAAATTGCCCACATTGGATACTACAGGCATGACTGGTTTTCTGCTTGCCATGTCTGTTCCACAACTAATGCAAATAGTGACAAATAGAGAAAGTGGATAAACATCTTTTTCGTGTTTGTGATAATGAAGAGGTGAATGGAACTCTTGATCGGTTGTTAACCTGTTTCAAATTATTGACCTTTGTTCACTGTTTGGAGTTTGATTTTTATTGAAGATACAGGGAGAAAATAGTTTTTGCAGCACAGCAAGTGCAAAAGCAGTTATTGATTTCATCCAAGATGAAGGTCATGCAATAAAACCTTCAAATTGGGATCTTTCTAGTTTTACCTTGCTCCTTTATATGAGTTGATAGTACCAGTGTGTGTTGGAGCAGGTGGGAACATGCAGTTTTGGTCACATGGACTTGTCATGGGTGTTAGGCAGGGTGACTGAAAAGCAAAGGTTTTAGGATGGATTTCCTGATGTATCTTTAGCTGAGACATGTAAACAAATTACCAATTTTAGATACAGCATTTTGGAAAAATGATCTTGGAGCTTCTTTGCTGTGTGCAAATGACCAGAAAACTGGCACATTTCAGAGCCAGATAGTTGATATTATTGCATTGTATAATTATATAAGGCTTATATATACACATATATATGTTTGTATATATACACAAATAGTACAGAAGTTCAGTGTTTTTTTGACTTTTGCTTTGCAATCAGTTTTTTTAATAAGCGGCAAAGGAAAGATCAAGTTTGTTTCTCAAGCCGGTTCCTCAGCCTTTCAACATTTGTATTTCTGCATACGTTTGTTAAAGTAAAGGCAGTTTCCATTTCAAGGCAGATAAAAAGTAAACACTGACCGAAGGAAGTTGCAGTAATCTTTAGCCAGAATATGTTAATATGGACTAAATTAAAAATAAATTGATGCAGATTTTCTGGGTTTTGTTATTTTAAAATTTACGTTTTTTGGCCTGTGACAGCTCCTTTGTACTGTTAGCTGGAACTGTAATGAGTGTGTTTCCATCACTGTGGCATGATTGCATTGCTGAGATGGACCCTAAGCAGCCTCTTTATCCAGTGGAAAGAATGGTCCTGTGAAGGAGACATCCTGTTTTGAAATTGTGCACTTGTTACTGTAAAGTCTGCTCCAGTCCTTTTCAGAGGTCTCCATTCTGGGTTTTCCTGAGAATCGTGTTAGTCTTATTTTATGCTACTGATAGAAATTGTCAGTTGCTAGTGACCAGTATCAGGGAATGTGAGTTTACCATTACATGCAGTAGTGCTGAGGCGATGGAAGAGTGGAGGTGTAGAAGGGAACTGTGTAACTGTTTCTCTGCTGCAGGACTGGAAGCAAACATGTCCCACTGGGCAGACCTGCTCAGGGAGGTACAGCCCCCTGAACCTGTTCCCCATCTCTTCCCCCATCCCTTCATGTGAATTTGTGCTTGTCATGGGTGATGATGATGATGGCATTTGCTGTGATACATACACATGAAGGTCTGCTGAGGCAGACAGCACCTGCATAAAGCACTTTTTGAGAGCTGTGTTGTAACTGCATTCAGCTAAATCTTTCAATCCTTCAGTCTTACTTTTTTTTTTTTTTTAACTTTATTGCCTTTTCCTCTCCTCTGGCTTTTGAAATACCCTTGCTTTCATCTGTGCGAAATCTCTCTCCTGAGGATAAAGTTTGCCTGTTTTTCTCCATGGCAATTCATCTTTGCACTCCTTGTCCTCTTCTACGTCAACTTTAACTTCCTGCCATTGCCTTATGGACTGACTACTTTGTCTTTTTGTTCCCTCTCACATCAGTTTTGATTCTTCTACTTCTCTGGTGACACCATTCTTGGCTACCTGTTTGCCACCTTCTCATACCAAATCTGTGTTGTGCAGGTTCTGACCGGCAAAGTTCTGTCACTGTGCTCTGTCTTTTAGCCTGCTGAATGGACAATTGAATTTCTAATTAACTTCACTTCCTGGAACAAGAAGTTCCAATTGGGAGAAAACCTGCTTCCAATCGCCCTGGTTTCCACCTTTTTGTTCAAACCTTTATTAGCTTGCCTGCCTTCAGACTGTAGGCTACTTCGAGCCATTTTCTGTTTATGAAGTGCCAAACATGACTTTGACTCCAGTATCACAAACTAATGATTACACAAATGGCACGAAGTGACCTAGGGCTCTGACAAGCAGTTTTATCCACACTTTAATTTCTGGGGTTTATATTGTGGTGTTATCCCTTTTGCCTGGAAGTCCTGTAGCCTTTGCAAGGTGAAGTACTGAGAAAGAATGCTGTATATTTTGAGTAAGTTCTAATGTACAGATGGATTCCTTACCAGCATGAGGCACAATATGTCAACCAGTGACATTTCAGTAACGAAAACAAGATGCTGCAGCATCGTTCAGTTCTTTTTCTTTCAGTTGTCAAATTGTTTTTAACAGAGATACCAGTGTTAGCGGTAGGGCTGATCTGTATGAAAACATGCAATTTAAACTCTGAAACTCGGAGCGTCTGCTATGCTGAGCCTCATCTTAATTTAGGGGAAAAAAATGTAGGTTTCATGTGTAAGGACTGAACAGTGTCTTCACTGGTAGTTGTTAAGTTTTGTGTCTGTGTTGGTCTCTGGTATCTTAATTTTCTTTTAACTGCTTTTTGAAAACTAGGACACAAGTTGACAGATCTTGAAAGAAGAGAACTACTGGCAACAGCAGTGTCTTTGTATGTGGCTGAACAACTGAGATCACAGCGATTTCTAGGGACTCCAAGGTAAGTTCTTTTCTAGGAACTCAGATGTGCTGATGCATTTTGTTAATGGCATCTTCTCATGCATGAGAGACACTGGTGAGAAACTGCATGGTTTCTTAATGTAGTCTGTTTTTTCTAAATTCAAATGAGCTGTGGCTTACATTTCCCTACTCATACAAGTCATACATGATTATTTTTATTCTACATATTGGCAAACTAATAGGCACAAAAATGTGTTACAAGCCAGTACAGTAATTAATGCACATCAGGAGTTTCATTAATGCAAAATGTTGCTGCATTAGTAACTAACCACAAATTGAGCATCACAAATTTCCCATGTGCCCATTTGAAGCAATCTAAGCACTTTGGGATAATATGAATATTCAGCTACAGAGCTTCAAAATATTGTGGATTCATGAGCAATTTGCTACCTTGATGAAGAACCTTAATAGTTCAGGGTCTAATTCTGAAAATACTTTCTGACTGCTGGATGCTGGAAGAGTCAGCACCTTGCTTTAAGTGTGTTTTTTGGTGCTTTTGTTCCCTGACTCCCTCATTCTTTTGGATAGTAGCTGCTAGTAACCTAGGTAGTACTGTTAATTGGCCAGCCATTGCAGTACCTTGTGTCAAAATACTAATTTGCTTTGGCTTTTTGGATCAGTATGCTTTTTTTTGTCTAGGATGTTTCTAGTTTTTGTTACCCTCTGGCCCATCATTGTCAATGCCCGGAGACCTTCTATTAGAACAATTGGACTTGTGAAACTTGCTTGGGTAGTTGTTGCATGCAATGGCTGCATACAGTGAATCCTAACTTCAGCATGACTCTTTCTTTTCGCCTCACATTCTTTAATGTAGTTGCATGTTTGTGTGAGAGAGAGGGAAGCCAGAATGCAGGATAGACATTATTCACATTCCATGCCAGTGGTTTGACAGTGTATTCTATTACTGATTTTACAGTGGTCAGGAATAAATCAAATGTGGTTTCAAGAAGTCTTTATTTTTATTTGTACCCACAAAGATAAATAATACCATATGGTGTTAAAAAAAAAAAAGACATTTAAAGCAGGCATAACGGCTTTGTAATATATAGCATATGTAGGGCTAGGTCATTGCTTGCCTTATGCATCTATAGGGGAAAGTAAAGCACCTTTTTATTTCCTTCCACAAGTTATAACCTCCATAGCAAATGGCATAAGGAGAAGAACAGACACTCTCGGGCCACTGTTCCCTAAATAAAAGATGAATGAGGGAAAATGAAGAGGAGCCTTGATTGTAGTTTTTATTGGCCAGCATAGGAAGTTAAGTAGTCTGGTACTGCTATAGAGAAGTAATGGATTACTTTGTACATAGAGTAAGGGTAGGAATTGTTTATTTAAGTAGTGATTTTCCAACTGCTGTTGCATTCCCTGCTCTTATTTGAGATTTTTTTTTTTTTCCCTCTGGCTTGTAAAATGTTCTTACTTGCTACCAAAAAAAGAAAAGGAGTCTAATTGTTGAAGAATCTTTCAATGTTTTCTTTCTATTACAGGTATTTTCTTTCAGTACTAGGTATCTGTGTATCTTAAATAAAAAAAAAAACACATACAACTCTTTTAACAGAGATGTCAAATATGTAAACAAAGCATTGCATTGAGCAGTCAGGCATGGTCATTCATCTGTTTTTTGTGCTGCATCAGGGAAACAAACTCCTGCTTTGCGGGGGGGGGGATCTTATTTTTTTGAGTCCTCCTAACCTAACTCCCTCCATTCCAGCATGAGCAGAGAAAGCAGCAGAGTCTGACCACATGAAGTTTGTGCTTGGTAAGACTAGATTAAGGTCTGACTTTTCAGATTTTAAATGGTGGAGCTAAAACTCTTTTCAGTACAGGGAAGATCACTTTCTCATGCCATGATGGGGTGTACTTATGTTCAGCTCAGCTTTCAAAGGATGATCTTTTCTGTCTGTTGTGACATACAGCTCTGAAATGAATCCTTCAGAAGTTGAGCCTTAAAATTTTCTCAAAGTATCATCTGAGCGTGGTTCTTGGTGAATAAATAGGTCATTGTTTCAATCCACATACATTGTTAGATCTACTTGTCTTAGTGATAGTAAAGCTGCCTGTTTGAGGCCAAATAAGGGTGAGGTTAATGCAAAAGGCTTACTGATATCTAACTTCTGAAGAAATCCAAACCTGATAATGATACCCTTTCCCCAAAATCATGCAGCTCCTTCAGAGGAAAAGTCAAAGAAACAAAGGCAGAATGAGGTCAAAGGATTGTGCAGTGTCCTGGATGGTGTTCTCCACTCCTTAGAGCAGCTAGTGGACTCCCTCTAGAGGGGACTAAGGACCGTGGAGCATACAAGTTACTGCAGTCCCATCAAGGATCTCCTTAACTTACCCAAACTGCATCTAACTGGTTTTTGAAGGTGTTCCATGTCATGGGTACTTCTTAGGGAGCAGGATTGTGGCCATAGAAAGCACATCTTTATTGGTATGACTGCAATCTGTTCGAAAAATATTAGTAAATAAAAAGTGCAGAGTAGGAACCGATGCTACTGGCAACAAATCAGAAAGGTCAGTTGTAATCTTGGATGTGGTTCACTGTGGCAGAACTGGGTGTTTGGAGTCTGTGTGAATTTTAAATCCATGTTGGAGGATGTAAGTGGGTTAGACAGATTGCATGTTCCAGAGTTGATCCATAACGTTCTCCTAATGGTTTGGAAAACTACATCTCCATGTTGATGATCATCTTCAGAATTTCAGCTCTCTGGCACTATTTACGTTAACAGCGTTTTTTCTTTTGCATGCACTGAAAGCAACTGAGGAATTTTTGTGTGAGGAATTGCACTGAAAAGTAATATTTCGAAATCATGCATTATTTCTTCTAAACTTGTCACAGCTGCCAAATAGACAATTTTTTTGCTGAACTTGAGTTATATGCTTATCTTTGATTTTGGTTTGTTTTCTTTTCCCTTTTGGGAGCCATGTGTATAATATACATTCTTTTCACAACTGCAGGGGTATTTTGAGTTCCCTTTTTTTTCCCCATGATTTATTCAGCCCAAGCTGAGGATTGTTATTCTAGCTAGCTAGATAGAAAGAACCATGCTTGGAAGTCTTCACAGAAGCTCCACCTTTTACTAGTGGTGCTACTGGGACTGATCAGATGAAATGGAGCTGAGCCAGATTAAGGAATTGTTGTCCCAGCCTGCTCCTCCCTTGGTCTCTGCCTTTTCTCCTCTCCTCCCCCAGATATGCAGATGTGATTTTGTGTGTAGTTGCTTTCTACTCTGGCTCTGGTTCTGCTAATATGACCCATATTAGCCTAGAAACAATTAGTAATATTTTACTTTAGATCATTCTGACAGAACCAGGTTAAGTACTCATGACATGTGAAATTATTCGGCGAGAGCTTGAAGGTTGGTAATGTGTAGCAAGGAGGAAGAGATGAACAGAGGATGGCTCGTAAAAGGGATGCAGAGGTGGGCCTTATTTCTGTGCCACAGATCAGACTCATAGCAGCCTCATGAGGAGGGCTCTTCTCTGAGAGCTGATGATGTTTGCAGGAATGTGACTGGAAAATACGTGTTTGGCAATCCCCTGGGTGAATGAATCATCAACTGTAAGGTTCTTGCTGGAACATGCTCTGATGATCAGGGAGCTATTGCCTCATTAGGGTCAAACACTCAACTTTCTTCAGCTAGTTTAAATTAGATGTGACCCCTGTAGTGGGATTCTTTGTTGCAGTAGTTTGTGTGGTATTGAGGTTAATACAGGCCACAAGCTGAAGGCTGGTTTGCCTTTCCTGTGTTAGGATAAATTGTATTATGATTTGGGTGGAGCATCCACAGGTGAGTTTCCACAGTCTGCATTGCTATGTGCCCCTGGCCTCACCAACAGTCTCCTAGGATTAATTTGCCAACCTTTAGCTAGAACAGCTGCTGGAGACCTGTGCATGCTAGGAGTTACAGGAATACAGACATTTACTTTTGTTATGCAATCTAATATTTAGACCATTTCCTTTTTTTTTTTTTTTTAATTTAACTGGTGATTATTTAACCAGTTTTCTTGGGGAAAAAAGGTTGTTTTGGGGTGGTTTTTTGTTTTTTTTGTTTTTTTTTTTTTAAGGTAATGAAAATGTGTTATATTTTGTGAGCCAGATACTAATGTGAATATTTCACTGTGATATGCAGATAATAGGGGCACATGTTTCCTACAGGAAAGAGCCATGAATGATTGATGATCGTTTCATTGTTCAGCTTTCAGTTATTTTACCTAGGACTTTTCCTACTTATTCCATGGTCCAGTTTATTGTGAAACTGGTGCCACCCACAGCTGCTGAACAGATTTACAGCATCTAGTAAAATCCCAAGGTCTTCTAGACAGACCTCAATCTTGTTTCAAGTGGAAACATATTTTGGCTGAAGTGAATCCAGCTTATTTTATGTCTGTTTGATGTAGTTAGCCTTTGAGACCAAAAAATGATGTTGTACAGTTGAATCTTCACAGTTTGGCTTCAGACTTGTTTTCATTAGTGGGTTGGGAGGGGAATAGGAGAGTGACTCTCCAGGTGTGGCTACATCATGCTATCTCATGGGTCTACTAATGTGATGTTTATACTTCTAAACCCAATTGCCTACAGCACTTCCTATGGGTTGCTTGTGTTGGCTGCTAAGTGTATTTTCCTAATTTTTCTATGGGTTTTACCCTTTCATCATTTATGACTTGGAAAAAAACAGTGAGGCTGCATGCCCATATTACCTGATACTACATTCAAAAAGATGGTAACACACTGGAAAATGTTTTATATTGCTAGCAAAAAACCTGAAGTTTTTTCTTGCTTGTGTGTTTTTAATATAGAAGACTGGGATTAGGCAGTCTTGAGTTAAACTCCTAACTGTTCTTGTGGGACCTTACAGAAGTCAGTTGGATTGGGCCTCAGTTTACAAAAAGAAAAAATGGCCTTAATACTTTACTACATTATTGAGATTTTGTAAGTGCTTATTTATCAACATATATAAAGTAGTTTGAGACCTAAAATGGATGATGCTTTCTAAGCATAAAAATAATACTTTCACAGGAAGGGTGAGTGTATAGTGAGAAATTACAGATAAAATACAAGTAAGTTTTTCTCAAGTTCTGGAATAGCTGGGCTGAATTTTTATCTGAATTTTTATTACGTCCAGTGCAGTGGGCGCAGTGCGACTGGTGAACTGCAAGAACAGGGATGGACATATTTAGCTTTTTGTTTAATGAGTTATTGTAGGTTTGTGTCTAGGTTAGTTTGGTACAGATATATTGATGTAAATCCTCAGGTACATTTAGTAATGATGGTTCAGATGCCTGCTTTGCCTTGCCGTTGCGTGATTAGGACAGCGAGGGAACTGCTCGGAGAGCAGTGGAGCCCCGCACCTCTCGGGCGTGCTTGCTTTCACATAGACTACACCTATTACCCTGCTGGAGCCTGGGATGGAGCCAGCTCTTTGCCAGCCTAGGGCTTCCCCATATGGAAGAATGGTCAGCTGCCCAACAGGAGAGCTTTCTGGCGCTCCTGCACTGCTGGAGCAGCACAGAATAAAGTTATGTTACATTAATTTTAAGAATAAGGAAGATGATGTCAGGAAAGTTCACTGGAGTCATCCGAACTGGCCGCTTGGAAAGAGGGAGAGTTCTTCCTTGCAGCACAGTCACAGGCACTGCTGAATTGTATAAACTGCATTACGTAATTTTTATTCCCACCCCCCCGAACAGCAATAATAACATGAACAGTTATTGCAAGTACAGCTAAATATTTATTCTTTGCATTACCCTACAAATACCCTCTAGTGTGATATAAAGATAAACCACTTTGTTTTCATTTGGTAAGGATGACTAAGTCCAGCCCACTTGTGGCTTTCTTCACTCCCTCGCTTTGGAGTTCTGCAGTCATCCTTAGCTCATGAAAATAACACTGTCTTATCCTGACTGTTCTGGTCCCCTGGTCAACAAGTCAAGCATTCTTTTCATGATTTACTGTTATGCCTTTGACAGTCCTCAATATGTTTATAGAACTACTCTAGCTTCAGACCTAGCTTTATTCCACTGTGTGGTTTTTTTCTTTCCCCATAGACTAGCAAGGTACTAAGACTCTGTTCTCCCTTTATTTCATTTGATATCCTTGTTTATAATGGGCTCTTCCAATTGTGACAATCCTCTCTGGTCTCTTTAGGTGCTACTTAATGTTGTTCTTTTGACCTCTCATAAATAATTACTTAATTTTTCTTTTGTAATCTTGCTTAATCACTGCTAAACCAGCCACCCTATGTAATATTCTAGTTGTCTTTAAAATCTGGTATTATTTATGCTTCTACATTGCTCAGTTCACAGGATTTGTGACCTATAGACAAATGAGTAGCTGCAAATATCTCAAACGGGTATTTTTGGCCAGTGGAAATGAACTTCTATGTAAAACATAAAAGTTGAAATGGGACATTTCAAAGTAGCATTTATAACTTTCTACAGAATGTTTGTATTGTATTTCTTTCTTTGGATTAAATGAATGGAATCAGAATTGATAACATGAGTAATACAAGTTATTTATATAGTCATTTGAAAGCAGAGCCGTCATTTCATATGATTCATGAACATATATTCTAGAAACAGAATGGTCTGTTATGGGAAATTTTCATAGCCTGTCATCTCTGTCATTTGCAGGGAAAAAAGTGTCCTGGGCACTCAGGAATCCATGCTTGCTCAATCTTTAGAGTTGATAACCATTATGAAATCATTATGAAGATAATAATAATGCAAAACATTTGAACCTTGCTGAGTGTCTCTTGGGAAGATCCCCAGAGCAATGGCATGCATCTTGCTGAGGTGATTGTGGGTGGGAAAGCCGTTCACTAAAGTAAATGGACCTGACTAAGTCCCTATGTTTATTTTTTTTTTTTTTTACCATGTCTGCTGGGAAAACAGCAGCTGCTGTAGGAGTGTTATAGCTTCTGTGGCTACTGTTCGCTTAATGTTGAAACTTAAATTTACATAGTATACACATGTGAATGTTTTCTGTTGTGCTGCCATATTCCTTGCCCTTTAGTTGTGACCCTTCTCTCACCTGTGCTTTGCTTATGACCTCTTCTGCAAGATCCTCTTGTAACCCCAAGATTTCTCTCTCTTTCCTTTACTTTCACCCCTTTTATAAGCGCAACAATTCTTTCTTCTCATGCAGGTTTACACCTCCTAAACATGTTCTTTAATATTTGTCTGTGTATAAAGAGTGTATGCATGAAACTGTAGGGCTAACAAGGTGTGTGCTAATCTCCACATGCTCCCTGGTCATTTTACAGCTGTTTTTAGCATAGTTTTTCCTCTACATCTGTATATTTTATTTGGAGTATCAAAGGGCAGAAATGAAGTTGTGTTGGATGTTTTTATGGAAGGACAGAGTTTTTCTTGTCTTAGGGGGACTCTAAGCCTAGCAAACGCATGTGTAACTGCATTTGTGTGAGATGTTTTACTGATGTTTCTTTCCTAGGATTATTAACATAAAGATAAGCATGAACATCAGGACCGTACCTTGTGAAGTTCCTTGAGGCACTGGTTGCATCCTGCTGTTTGTTTATGTAGTGTATAGCTTATTCTGGATGCTGTTGCTGCAGAAGTGTTGTCAACAAAATATATGGGAAGAAAAAGTCTCTCATTCAATACTGTCTGCATACTTTTACATGTATGTGTCTTGATTTGTCCATTCTTTAGCATGCTTGCTTCATTCATGGTTCACAAAGGCTGTAGTTAAATATAAGGTATTGATTGAAGGGATAGATAATTCATTTATACCTTTGTTATTGAGTATTACAATTTTCAACCGTTTCTTTTTCCTTTGATTCAACTGCGAGAGTGGGATGGGACACAGAATGGCCTCATTATTGTAGGAGTATTTCTCTGTTCCCTGCAATGATTCCAAAAGCTCTTGCACACTTCATCAGTATTATTGTAATTCTTTGGCTGCAGGATATTTGGCAGCTGTTGCACCCCACTGGCAAATCCTATTCAGACTTCACTTCCATTCACCATTGCCATTGGAGAATTGATTTCTCTCTCCTCTGCTCTAACCTTTCCCAATTCATTTTGGATTGTTCAATGTGAAACATTTTAATTTCATATCATACAGCCATTCAGCTCACAATCCTTTTTTTAACCTGTCACCAGGGTAACAGCATAGCATGCTTTCTTTAGGCAATCAAGTTTTTATTTCACATGCTTAATGTTGCATTAAATGTTTGCATTTTGTTTAACCCTCTTAAATACTTTGAACTGGGGATGTATTTTGCAGGGTAATGAAGTCTCTGATTTCAGTGTCAAGTCTTCATAGAAATTGCCTTACTTAAAATAAAAAATAAGAAATCAGAAGATGAATACAGTGATGAAAAGGTTATTAATAAAATCCCAAATGGCTGAATGAGGCAAGCGTCTGTAGAATAGCAAAAATATTTTTCTTCTGGAAAAACCTTCCAGAAGCTTATATTATAATCTTTAGACCTACACTTTAGGATTACTTTTACCTGTAAGTGCTTGTAATCAAACTAATGCAAATATAGGATTAATCATGCAATAACATGACTTTAAGAAGTGAAATGTCTGGCCTATACCTGTCAACCTGCTTCAGACTGCTTGCCAGATGTGTGTGTGGAACTCTAAGCTGAATAGCAAGTGATTTATATACATAAAAAATTAGAATTTAATGGGATGATGCAATTGGTTAAAGAAATAGGAATTTTTAAGTGTCTGTTTTTCCGGCATGTGCAAACCATCGTGGCATAAACTACAGGCTATACTAATTTTATTGGAAATTAGAATAATAATGAATTTAGAGTACGCTATCATAGATGATTACAAAAATAAAATGAAATGGACGTTTTTGTATCTGAAAAAGCATCGATTTCATATAAGCATGACTTGCTCTGTGAGGTCATGGTTGTCTTGGTAAAGGAACAGGGCCAGCTAGGTTCACCACTACCTGTTTAACTGGAATTTTAAAAAAGTCAGTAAAAGATGTCCTTAAAATAACCAGAATTTCATATCCTATGTCTATAATTATAATTAGAGGTGAAGTGTTAAAGGCTTTTTATCTGTCATGTTCTATTCTCAATTATGTAGGTATAAAAGATGGGGGGGGAAGTATTTAATTTTAACATAAGTGAAACTTAAGAACACAGTGTTGCAAATAAACCCAGACGTTGCTCATTTATAATGAAATAAACCCACTATAATGAAAGCACTAATAATATGCATTTTAATACTTTGGAATACTAGTTTTACAAAGCTTCTCATTTGCAAAATAGATCATACATATCTAGCATTGTTTAAGAAAAACAGATGCAGAATATTTGCCTTACGGTACTAGCTGGAATATGTGGGTTTGCATTTGGTAGAGCTCTTTTTGAGGAGACAGCTGCTTATTATAGATCAGACCCATAGAATTGTCTTTGATAGAATTTTTCTTTCAATGGAATATAGCTAACTATACAAGGATAGAAACGCAGTTTCTTCTCTTAATTTCCAAGCTTTCTGTCTAGTTTCCTTTTTTCCCAAGTTGTACTATAAGCTACCAAATATTATTACCTGCCAAAAAAGGTTTGGCACTGCTTTGTTACTGAATTTTGCCAAAAGGAGCCAAACATATGGTAACAGTTAATTTATTGGTGGTTCTAACCTCGAGGGAACTCTTACAGAGAGCATATTACCTTTTTATCTAACATATTTTAAATAAGAGCTGTTGGCTTGAAATTTGATATGCCAATATAGAAGCTGACCTTCAGTGCAGTTATGCTCAGTTCAGTCTTGTTTAAGGGTAAGATTAAAAGTGTAAACATATAAGATTGAGCTAAGGCTTCTTTCTTTCCAACTTTTAGAGAGGCAGGTCACTTCTGCATAGTTTTAGTGTATGTGTGTAAGTGAGAATATTGAAGAAATGTTTTGACGAGAAAAATGAGTCCTGTCTTTCTCTGAATTCTTGGAGAGTTCTTTTTTTACTTTCCTGTTAAGACATTGCCTGGTATGTGCATTACCACGTGATAATAAAAACAATTATTTTTTTCCATTTCTTTGTATGTAAGACCACAGACCCATTTGTTGCTCTGCGACAATATAGATTTGTCTAATTCTAATGGGAGAAGTATTTGAGAGGTAACATTGCTAAGTGTGCCGCTATTCAATATCCTGGAGCTGAATCTCATGCCTGAGACTTGCACAACTCAAAATCGGTGATCTGCTACCTGCATTTGAGGTAGTCCTCTCTGTTCCACCTTAGATGTTGTATATTTTTGTCTTTGTAATTAGTGGAGTTGTAAATCTTAAAAGAAAAACTACATGGATATGTCATCATATTTCAGATGGGATACTTAAGATGGTGCCTTAAATAAAAAAATATCCTGTTTTTTGTTGGCTTATAGTAAATATTCAAAGGTCTGGATATTTTTCCCTGGATCTGTGTTGAGACTGCTCAGATGACTTTTCCTTTTGTGATTATGGATGATTCTTTAATATCTTTCACAGACCATTCTTTAGTGGTTTACTTCTCTGTGTAATTATATGTGGTGCTTGGAGTTTGTTTTGGCTGTGGCTTCCCTTTAACATGTATCTTCAAAGCCCGTAGTGTGAGAAAGACTGGGCAGGAAAGAATGACACAGGACCTGGTTCTTTTGAAACCAGGGATGTTTACCCATTGACCTAGAAAGGAGATGATGACAGGTCTTTATCCTGTCTCTCTGTGGTGCTTAGTACAATTAGTCTAGCTGCAGTTAGTAGTGCAACGATACAAATAATTTATTTGCCTATTGAATTCCAGATTTAAAAAGCACCTCAAAAAATCTGGGGTATTTGTTAGATTTCATCCTTCCTAGGCTTTAAGCTTCTGTCTTTACCCCAGTGTTGTGGTATGTGTTTCTGAGGCTCCTCTCTCTGCCATGAGTGGTGATCTGATGCACCTTGGTCACACAGTAATGATTTTTTCCAGGCCTTGCTGCCCATTTTTCTACCAGACACTGAATTTTAAAGCACATCCTCATCTGGCTGCACCCAGCCCCTAATGTCTGTAGGCAAGGGAGACACCATAAACCAACAGCTTTTCTCTGTTCCTTTCCTTCAACTAGTGAGAGCACTTGTCTTCTAAATCCTACATTTTCCTCACAACCCCCTGCAGCAAATCCTTTTTTCTTGTTACTCATATCCTCAGGAAAATCACAATAGTTTAAAAATGTTTACTAACATTAAGTCCACTTTATTCCTCTATTAGCTGTGATTTTTCCACTCTCTGATCTTGGACATTGCATGTCTGCCTCCACTACAGGCTTCCTTTTCCCAAGTCTTAACACTATTTTAAGTGAACCGTTCGGAGTGAACAGAATGAATCTCTGTTCCAGTGATTTCCAAAAGCCTGGTAGTCTTACAGCCATTTAAGCTTCAGTCTCCTTACACTGGTCATTGCAGCACCATTCCACAACTCTCTTCAGCTTTCAGTCATTTGTGTGTGTCTTCCCAAAAGCAAGAGGTAGCGAGGGCTATCAGCAGTTTGCTGTTTCACTGTTCAAAAAAGTTGGATTGCTGTGAGAAATCATTGCATTCGCAGCCCTTTAAGGGAGGAACATAACTCTGAAGAGATGGGGCCAGCTTGTCTGACACAGGAAGGCCCAGAAGGGGCTGCAGTCATTTGCATTTTAGAGAAATTATGTTGTATATGGGTGAGGAGACTTTGGGCTTAGAGGGAACATGGCTGTCATCGTGTATGGATTCCCTCAGCTGGAGTGGGAGAACACACAGGAAAGGTTGGGGTTGTGAAGGCAGAGTTGTGAGAACCACTTCTGAACATCTTCCCAATGTATCCTCTCTCAGTTGCCGTACACTACTTCTGAAGGTGTATTTTGAAAATACTTTGGCTTTTCCCTTGCTATTTGTTTGTTTCTTCACTGATTAGTGGTAATTTGCCATCTAAATTTTCAGGAGATACCAGTGGGTGTAGTTGCAGACACTGGATCAAAACCAGTTAGGTAATGTATGCCATGTCATGTTTGTTCAACGGTTTTACTTTACATTTTCTGTTCAAAATGAGTCTGTTTTTTCTGTGTCAGAAAAAATAGTCTTGATGTTCTTTTTGAACATCTTCTTGACCACAGACAAGTTGTTTGCTCGTGGTTCTGTATAGACTAGGACCATTCACAGAAAAAATATAGTTTTGTCTATTAGCTTACTAAGAAAGTGGAACAGTACCATTATTTTAAACAGTATGTGTAGTCATACTCATAATAATTGGATGTGTAAGAAATCATGTTTCAGGAAAAATGTGCTTTCTGTAGCATATAAAAATGTGTGTGTGCATGAAAAATGTTTTCTATTTAGGAAATTTATTTCTTTGCTTTGTGAATTACCGAACTACTTTGATTAGTGCTTTGATTTGTCGTGGCAAAAGGCAAGAAGAAGGAACTTCTAGTTAAGTACACTGTAGAAGTGTGACTACATTCTTACGCTGTTCCTTATACCTTATTTATCTACTGCTGATCATTGAATATTGGACTAGATGGATATTTGGGCCACCCAGTATGGCCATTTCTATGTTCCCATGCTATATTGATCATGATTCTCCCAAAATAAGCAGAAGGAAATATAAGATGATCACCCACTTTGTGTTAAACTTCATGTGCAGTTGTGTTACTGCAACTCCTTGGGTCCTACACAGCCTGGCTTCTCTACTTTGACTTTAGTCAGCAGAAAACTTAGTGGGCAAAATTTTATTAATACTGAGCATGAGGCTCTAGCTGTTACAAATTTTTTGTCCTTCACAGTCAACCCTAGTTTAACTAATAATGTCTTCTGAAACTCATTCACATCTGATGCGTATAACTTAGCTAAGTAGGCAACTTACACACAATTTTTTTTCTTACTGGCTTGCTTCTCTTTACTTCTGAGACCATAATATGAACAATGGCAGGTGTCCGAGTAAAAGGATGAAAATATATGGAAAGCAATAGAGATTTATCTTCTTTTGAATACATATGACTTCGTGAAAATAACAATTTGAGCCTGGGTTTGTGTGGCCCAGATTCATGGTGCCTAAGTGATATAAGTAGTACAGATAAGCATCACCTAAAGGTTGTTCAGCCTATCTAAGGTCTAACTCATTGTGGAGAGGTAGCTTTCTCTTTCTATTAGTTATAAAGTGAAAAGATGGTTCATATCAGGTGGTAAAAGCTCAGTGGTGTGAACTCCAGATGTAAGCTGAAAGTGCAGCAGAAGATGTATTGAAGGTAATGTGAGTCTCTGGAGCTCTGCTATGTGCTATAATGGTCTAGACATGAAGAATTAGTACTTATCGAAGATGTGCATGTTTTATGTTATCTAATATAATTTTTAATGAACTCTTGGGGTTTCTTCTCATCTGCTGTTTTTTTTCTCTTTAACAGAATTAGTGGCGTTAATTTGTTCCGTAGGAATCTAGTGCAGAAGAAATAGAGAATAAAGCTTTAGAGGCATGTGAAACATGCCAAATTTTTTATGTGTTGGAGAGAAGTAGCAGCTGTCGCATTGCCTGTTGGAAAGTGCCATGAGTACCTCTAGCCAAATGCTCTAATCACATTTGTCTGTGGTTTGGTAGATACATCATTGATATTTGTACTGTCACCCAGCACTAGATCCTGTGTATGCAGTAAAGAAGCATCTTTTTGAAAAGCTAGCCCCTATCTAGAAAAATGCGTTGTTGCAAATTAATCACTGTTCTTGGCCAGCTTCTGTTTCTTACACTATGGCATATGGGATTGCTAGTCAGGGAAAATCTGACCATCCTTTTCTGGGACTGTGTGCCATCCTGAATGTGCATTCTATGTAAAGCCTAAATTAAGTCTCATAAAGAAGAGAAATCACAACAGAACAAATACGATCAATACTGATGTATTACAAAACTGATCTCACTGTCATGAGGTGGTTAAGCTCTTGGATGTACTCTCGGTTCTGCTGCAACCAAGTCTGAAGGAGATGGTAAGCTCTGTGATGGGTGAGCTCTTACAATACTCTGGAACCCCGCTGAAGTCTGGTGCAATCATTGTGTTTTCCAAGGTGAACGAAGAAGTTAGTAGAATTATGTTTTAAATAATGACCTTCGGCCTATTGCGTATGTGACAGGCTTCAGAGAGACCAAGTCCAATCATTGATACTGCAAAGTGTGGCAGAAAGAAAATCATTCCATACTTCTGGCAGTATAATCTGGTCAATTCTGAGGGGACTGACACATCAAAAGGGGACTGTAATAAGTCTTAGGCAACAGACCTAAATGATACTATTAAACACAGGAAAGGTAGCATTCAATACATAGTTCTTAAAAATAACCTCAAAAAGATATTTGGAGGTGATGTTCTATAAGAAGGTATTTTCAGTTTAGCTTTAAAACAATTTGGTGGCGTTTTTTTTTTGGTTAGCTTAATGTAATTTATAACTCTTCATTAGTTTGCACAGTGTGTTCCCTGTAGGCCTTGAAGAAGGCTGATGTTCTTAACTCCCAGTGCTGTTGCCAAATTTCCTCAGAGGTGGCCTTATTCTTATGTCTTTTCCCTTGACTGTAGTAGTTGTGTCTCACTCCTGGTCTGGTTCTTGATTTAGTAAGTTGAGGAGGTGCTGACAGGTTTCACTATATTGGGTGTTATAAACTTTATTCTTTAAAGAAATGCTGCATTTCAGTCAGATGTTACTGCTTTTAATGGTGGATATGACAGTCTGTGGGTGCAGATGTGTACCTCTGAATATGAGAGAGATAGGTTAATGTGTTTTTTGAGGATTAACCTTGTAAATTACTGATAGTTGTAGAAATGGTGATGTGTTCAAGAAGATGATATTACATAACAGACAGCACTGGAATGTCAGGCCAAGATTTCTTCAAAATGGAAGTTTAAAATTTGATTCTAATATATGTATTTTGTCCTCTAAATTGGCAGAATGATTTTTTTTTTCTTCAAATATGCTGCACTGTGCGTTATTGCTTTCAAGTGAGAGGAGCTGGCAGGTGCTAAGCTCTTCTTTACTGGGGCAACTAAATAAGGGGTTTTGAGTCTGAATTTAAGTATCAGTTTTTTGTTTACCTTTTAAACTATGGCCTGATATCTAAACTAAATACTGAGCTTATGATTTTAAGGGAGTGCAGTCAAAGAAATTGTCATTAAGATCAAAATCTCTTTATGTGAAGAAAAGCTTCTTCAATATTTAATCCAATTATTAGAGTGTGGACCAGTACCAGTGGATTTCTAGTTCGTGATGAGGAGCTGATACTCTCACTGTACATATTTGACTTTTGATTAGTTCTAGTCCAGTCAGTTCTAGTCCAGTCCTGTGCACTGAATGCCCGTGTAGGCTGGAGTGCGCTGGGTGCGTGGCTTCTGTCTTACTTGCATCAGACAGGAACCTGGTTCCTGTGTCCTCAGACTGTTCTGCAGTGTGATCCAAAGCAGGGTAAGTGCACATGATTGGGATAATTTCTTTTTTGAGAACTACTCCTGAGCTGAACTAAAACACTCGTGTTCTCACACACACTGTATGTTGTCTTGATTACTTCTGAGTTATCATACTCTCCAGAACTTCTACTGAAAATAGGTGAATAACTGAAATTCTAAATTCAGACAAAAGGGATGATGGATTAAAGCAGCAAATGTGTTTTGAATTCAGGTTTACATCAGTTACTGACAATTTAGTTTGAGATTTAGTAGGCTACAAATCAGGAAGATTTCACTACTGGGATGAGGAGACCAAGCCTAACACGGAGTTTGCCTGGATGTTTCAAAAAATAATTGAGTATGGAAATTAGGTTTATGTGTAGATGTAAAACTGAATTACTGTTACCTTATCAAACTTATCAGTAGGTAATCTTTTAATAATTTCATCTCCATTTTCGTATTAGTAGTTTAGAGATTGCTTACTGTCTATTTTTAACATGCACAGGAAACCTGTAAAATTCTAAACTTAATACACAGTGAAAAATAGCACATTATTACTAGGCATAGCCATTGTTTGAATGGAGGTGCAGGAAGCAGGCTGCCCAACAAACAGCTACGTCCCAATACCATCGTGTTATATGGAAGGATATAACTGCTACTGGATGATGCTGACAGAAGAGCTGTAGTCCTCCCTACTGCATCACAGTGATCTGTTCTGAAGGTCTTTGAGCATTAAAAGAAAGTGAGATAATTATTGTAAGACTGTTCCTAAATATCTGCACAATAAGAGAATTAATAAGTTTCCTTGTTTAAGGAAATACAGGAGAATTTGTACAGGAAAAGGAGGCTGTAATTTTCCTTTTGTGGAGTGTATTGTTGTTATTTTTTCCAACTGCCCAAAGTAAAATCTTATTAAAAATAAAGAGTATTAGAGAGAAACACAGTTGTGAAATTAAATACTTTAATGGAGGAGAAATATAGCCCCAAATTTTTTTTGATGATGAACAGATTTTCAGATTTTTCTCTCTATAACAATTGTCAGCACGCACAAGTCAATATTGTTGACTGGTCTGATTAAAAACACCTGCTGGCAAGTGGGTCTTTCTTTAGTAAATAGTTTTGCTGATTTAGAAAAGATGGTTTGAAAGAACAGATCAGAAGCACAGACTTGAAAATTATATGGAAAATAAATGTCTTTTCTCTGTACTTGTGAACACATGATGTGAAGCTTCCTTGCTTCTCATCTCACAAAAGCTTGCAATGAGACAAGGAGCAACATCTCTTATCCAGCATTGATGCTTGTGATGTTCCTTTTTTCCAAGAGAAGCCAAATGCTAAAGTAGGCCCTGACATGCCATAGGAGAGGAAATGAGTTTCAGATATCATGTTTTACATTTATTTATTTGTAACTTTCAAAGTATGCTGGCATCTGCTGAAGGACTGGGCAGTCTGACCCTCCCCTGAAATTGAGAGGTCTTGGGCTGTACTTGCAGCTCCCAGGACTGATTGGTTTCATCCAGTTTGTTAAATGCAAAGTGCACAGACATTTCCTGGAGTAGGACCAAATGCCAAAACTCTTTGTCCCAGAGGGATGCATCAGGCTGCAAAGCTGTATTCTCTGAGTTTCCATGAATCTCTCATTCCTTCTTACTATCAGCAGGGTAGGATGGTGAGTGCCCTAATGCCTACCTGGGCCTTGGCTCTTCCTCTTGAGAGGTGCGAGGTAGATTTGAACCCTCACAGGCTGAGGGAGAGTGATAACCCAGATCTTTCTCTGGATGTACGTGCTGCAAGCATGAATTTATTGTAGCAAGACGGGCAATAGCAGCAATCCTACTTCCCTTGCCTGATAGATTTAAAGCTAAGAGCTGTAAAAGCTTTTCCAAGAGGCTTAGAATTGTTGATGTTTGCCTGCATGCTTGGAGCACATCATCTCCTTAAGGCTATGGAGACAGCTTTGGCAGAGGAACCCTTAGTTCCTGTCCCCTGCCCGGCTGGTGGGGAAGCTGGCTGCAAAGCGGTCGGGTTAGGGTGGCTCTGTGTGCAGGACCCAGCCCCTGCATGCTTAGAGACCTTCAGAGTGGAAGCGGGTGAGCCAGGGTGAGCTCAGATTGTCTGCAGGGTTACTTGCCAGTTAAAGATGAAAGGCGTTGAGCCCACACGCTTAGATCTGGGAAGCTAGATTCACCTTAGATTTATAAGATCTAGCTTTAATGGTTTTGGGTTTTTTTTGTTTTGTTTTGTGTTTTGGTTTCGGTTTGGTTTTGTTTTTTTTATTTAGCCTTGATCTGGGGTTCGCTGATGAAGGCGCTGGAGGTTTTCACTGGGCGCTGGATTGCAGGCCCTTATGTCAATGCAAATCCCCCAAAAGGCTTCTCTAAAAGGAAAAGGAAGCATCCAGATGTACGCTGTTTTGAATCAAAGGACACTGTACTCCATAGCATCCTTTTAAAGCAGTGCTTTTTATTTTACGGTTTACCTTCCATGTAATTTAATTTCTTCCTGTGGTCACTATTCAGATAGAGTACATGGCTATAAATATGCGTATTTGTTGTTGATCTAAATGTAATGTGTAAGAAAATGTAATGTAAAACCACTTTGACATAACCATTGAGTAATTCTTTCAGCCTTTGTCTGATCAGCTGGCACATAGGCTAGTAGAGGTTATTATTTTGTATGACATATGCAGAACTATAATTTACTCGAATGATGGTAAGGGGTATATGTATATGTATGCACACGTAAAGCAGAAAGAAGGAAAACCCATTTTTATCTAAAAGTGCACATGATACGTATAGATGGATCGATCTGAATATGTGTAGAAAATGTGTGTGAATAGATGTAGAAAATACTTCAAATTGCTGAATAAAATATTCCCGGATTCTTAGGTTCTTTTCACATAATTTTGAGTTCTTAAAATAATCCTGTGAAAGTGCTGCTTTTATCTTTTCTGTGCAACGATGAACTTTTATGTTGGAAAGTGTTGAAAGTACTCAGATAGTAAAGCTTAGATTTTTGTTTTGTTTGGCAGTACACTTCTGTTTAGAATTCTTTTAATCTATCCATTCCCTGCTTTTATATTCATCTGATAGTTGAAGGTTCTGTGAAGGATATTTCTTTGTATATGAACTTATTAAACTAATAATGCTCAAAAGTGTGAGATTTACTTCTCTTTTTCCTTTTTTTACATTGTAAGATAGGCTCTTGTTTGAGTTGTTAAATTCCTATTTGCCTTTCTTGAGTTTTTTTGGGGGGAGGGCAGAGAAAATAAGAAACAATTTATATGGTAGATCTAAAGTTTCATTAAAATTGCTTATGCCCTGTCCCAGGCATTTTAAGTGGGCCATCTGTCTAAACATCTCTCCATTTTTTTTCTGATCATTTCCTCGACTTATTCATGAGCCATGGGAGGGCTCCTTTGTAGTCTCCATGTAGCTGGTTCAGTCTACCCCCACTGAATACATCTATGTGCTTGCATAACATATCTTTTCACAGTGCTGGAAATTCTCTGAACTTGGTTCAGATGAATGGCCCACTTTCTGAAGGTCTTTTTTTCTCCCCCTGCAAAGATTTGTATGCAGAAACTGACCTTGGTGGCTACGGAATCCAGCACATTATTCTTGATCATTTTACAGGCCACCTGCTGTGAAAGTTATGATGAAGGATTTCTTAATGATTCTTTGACCATTAACATTGTTTTAAGTCAATATTTCACTTTTATTTAACTGCTGAATAGGTAATTGCACAATTGAAAAACAGCTTTACGGATTGTCATATAATGTGCTTTTCAAACGTGTATGATCTTTCATAAGGGGAGAATTTGTTATGATAGTTTGGGATTTCTCTGTGTTTACGTAAAGTATTATGCAGCAAAAAATATCAGAAGTAAAGAGAATTTGTAAGTTTTTTTCCTCCAGAGTAAGAACTCACATTTTGAATTGGAAGTAAAAAAATCTATACTCAATTTCCTGACCCTTTAGGAGCTGGTGACATTTATCATAGCTCATTACATCATCAACAGTAATCAGGAGAGGGGAGTTTATTTGCTACAAACTGCAGAAAATTGTCGTTTTATTGAGTTCCTGCTGTCTGATTGGTTGATGACAATCAAAATGAACAGGCCGGGGCAGAGTTATTACTTGACTTGCTTTTGTGAATGTCTGTTTTCTTTCGTTATTTGTTTTTGACTAGAATAGATAATGGTTTAACAAGTGTCTGTTTTCTGTGAGCACAGTAAGTGTGTGTCGATCTAAAATTTTTAGCAGTTGTCTGCTTTCCTCACTGAAAACTTGCAAAGAAAGCAGGAGCTCTAATTGCTGCATTATTATAAAGTATTTCCCTCTCTCTCTCTCTCTCATGGCAGCTGGGGCCAAAAAGGGACATAATATGCGGTGCAATATATGAAATGAATTTAGGGACCATGACATCATCTGTAGTTGAACAAGCAGCAATTTGTTCAGAGGTTGAAAACAGTTTGTTCAGAGGTTGAAAATAAACAAATAAGCAGGCAAACACTGCTGGTTTAATTCTCGCACCGTTTACGTGTTTTTATAACTTGCATGCTTTAGAGTAATGCCTTTATGACGTAGAGCCAGGCCGTCACCATACTCTTCATCTGAGCCCCTGTGGCTCCTGATGCTTCCCTTTAGAAGGCACTACAGAGTAGAGAGGTTCAGAACTGCCCATTTCTGTACGGAGGGAGATCATAACACCCTTCTCCACCTGCCTCCTGTCATTGCCGCCTTTGCTCTCTCCTTCTCTTTGTGTGTAATAGTCCTGGCAGGGGACAGCAGGGCGCAGCTCCGTGGCACTGCTTTCCCGTTCGCCTGGCACTCATCTTGCTGCTAAACTTCTTGTTTCTTCCTGTAGCCGGTGATCTTTATAAAGAAAGTAAATTTTTCATGACATCATTTACCAAAACTGGGAAAAGAAAGGGAAGGCATGTTGAACCCACGTATCATGTGGATTCTGAATCTAGGGTTGGAAGGAAATCACCTTAAGATTTTGTGTCTTTTATGATGGTAAAAATGACATTATTTTTTCTTCCAGTACTTTTTCTGTAAATAGAATGTGTCAGATTTCAGCCCAGTATGTTGAATTCTAAAAGTTATACATCTTTGAAAATAGCCTGAAGTTTGCAGAGTTTTCCATGCACTAGTGGGAAATATATTCAGAAGTCCAGATGTTTTCTCTTTGGAGAAGTTAGAAGGGTTCTCAACTAAAGAAGCAACCTTGCCCAAGAACAAAGAGTTAATTTGCTGTGCACTGGGACTTCTCAGACATCTAAAAAAAAAAAAATCCACCAAAAAGCCCCTTTCTTAGCCGTATAGAAACTTCTGCATTTCCAAAGTAGTTCACAGACTTGAGCAACTTCCTTTCTATATCCAAGAAACTTGGACTTTGATCCTTACTTTGGGACTTTGTGATCCTTACTAATATAAACTCCTCCTGCCCCCCATGAATCCATCAAAATGGAGTCTAGTACTACAAGGCAATTTATTTAAAAGGAATTTGGTTTAATGAAGAAAAAGTAGGATTCTCATGAGCTAATGTAAGTATCTGTCTTGGCCAGTGTAACTCTAGGTTACAGTTACAAAGCCACAGGTGTTTGATTAGCAAAGCTGCAAAATGTCCCTGTGCAAATGGATCTAGCAATTCCAGGAGGGAATTGCAACTTGCCGCGTACTTGGTATTGGCGGCAGCTCTGGACCTTGCCCTCCTGACCACCAGTGTTGTAGAGAGAGGAATTATATGCCTGTGTGGCTGTTTGAAACCCAGGCAAAGCAGTGATCATAGTCATGCCTTTCAAGAGGCATGCATCCTGTTTGGAGATACACTTGACAAAGCTCAGCAAGACAGGACCGAACAAAAATAATCCCTGCTGGAGAACAAGACTGTCTTTCCTTTGATGGCCAGCAGCCAGATTCATGAGGTCACTTCCAGTCAAATGCAATATGAAGCAGGGCCATGCCAGCAAGGTTATAAGGACTCTCATGCCACCAGTGAAGCAGATCCGCTAAGCTGTGTTTGAGATTAGGTCTTACCTCTTACGCAAGAAATATGAAGTTGCTATAAATCACTAAATCCTGTTGGTTATTGCAGTGGAGTACCATGGAGAATTTAGCCAGGCTCTGCCAAAACCCTGCTACGTTCCTCCTTTCTGGTGCTGTGGTACCAGGAAGTGCAATGAAAACATCTCTCAGCTTGCTGCCTGCTACCTGTGCAGGAAATTCCTGTTCCTCTTCTGCAGGAACTCCTGTGTCTGTCGTGTTTCCTATCAGCCAGTCTAAATGTTTTGGATATACAGGAATTTCAAGATGAGGTGCTGAGAAATGTCATTGCACCCAATAAGCCATAGATATGTGCTCAGATTTGTTGTTTTGACAATTGTCGCTGTATATTAAATGCAAAAGGTAACACTTGGCATCACTAGTATGAGAACAGGTTATTTTCAGTATCTGTTTTCATGAACTTTGTGGGTAGTGATAGTTACAGGTGAGCTAAGGTGTTTGGTGAAATCTGTTGTAGGCCTTACCTGGCTTGAATCCAGAAATAACTAATGATAAGTATGCATCTATTTGTCTAATATATTTAATGTTTCCATTTCCCCTTTTCAGGCATGTTGCAAGGCACAATTTTTGGAAACTCCTTGCCTGATTAGGTACCTGAACTTGTACTTGTTTAGATTTTAGGTGTCTAAAATCCTAACCTTCTTAAAATACTTGTCAAAATCCTTAGCAAGTCAGTGTGTTTATCCTTGGCTTAGGCAGATAATTTCTCCTCCTGTGGCCTCTGGAGGCCTCACAGGTGCTTCTCCCTGTTGATTCCTCCCTTTGGGGAGATGTGGTTCACTGGGCACCTGAATCCTCAGGAGGATGCTTGTGGCATAACACAGAAAGACATGTTTTCAAGTTTTAAGACTCCAAAGGCTGCAGTAAAATAGTGTAGTAAGCTTTACAATGTAAAGATGAACATTATAGCAGAAATTATCCTTAAGAGGAGACCTAAAGGTGATGAACTTATTATGTCTATAGATTTCGTACAGACAATCTAAACATGTATAAGAGTCAGTGTGGAAGGAAAGCTATACCAAAGTAATTTGTCTTTGTTTTAATGGAGTTTAAACTCCACTGTTGTACCTTCTCTTGAGGCTACATGGTGCTTGCTGATGCTAATATACGGCAACCACTCATCTGAAAATTTATAGCGTATCTTTGGACACCAGTTGTTACAACAAAGTGGAAGAGACTTGAGAAGTTTAGATGAGGAAACTGAAATTGAATATGCATTTCAATAAAATAGCTGAAAATTACTTGTTACACTCTGAACTTCCAAGAATGGAGACTCAGGTCTCGTTCCTTTGCTGTCAGGTGTGCTTCTTTAAGCTAAAGTTGAAAAGATTCAGGTTTCTTGTATTACCTGATAACTGGTGCAGCCGTAGAATGCTGCAGGAATAGGTATAATCCTGCATGTGGGCTGCGATGATATATCGTTATTTCTTTCAGTTTGCTTGAAGGGCTCTGTGGATGACAGACTCTAAAATGTATAGTAATTATAAAATTACTTGTATTACTTGTTTTGCTGAATCTTTTGTCTGTAATTTGCCTTCAATTAAGGTTTACTGAGAATGAGATGAAAGAAATGGTGATTGTATTTTGCCCATAAAAAGAATGCTCTGGCTATCACTGTTGCTATTCTCCTGCCAACCCAGTTTCTCATCTGCTTTTCATCCTGTTTGAGCTAATTCTGCAGCAAGAGCTGGCTGTATTCAAGAGCCTCCTATAACTTTATCAGCATACCCAGCGTGTCGAGGCAAATCTGGACATAAAGTAGAGAGTATTTTCTCCTTATATGCCATTTGACAAGAAAATGTATTTAGTATTTTTTTTCAAGTATGCTCTCCAACTGTGTCTATAGATTAATGATATTTTATAGCCTTCATGACCATCCTACGAGGCAAGCGCTTCTGGTTAAAGTGGGAGAAGCATGAAATCTCTGTTAAAAATTCTTCTTCTGTCTGTTTCTTTTTTAGAATTCCTATTGCTAAATCAAAGAGAAGGAACTGGGAGCTCTCTGTGCGTCTAGGAGATGGAATTTACCCAGTTGCCGTTTCAAAGGATGGCTCATCATTTTCTGTAAGTTATGCTCATTTTCTAAGAAATTCAATGTACTGAGTCAATGTATATTATCCATGACGCCTGCTAAAATTCTCTATCTGTTCAGTGACCAAACATAGGTGTTTGTTTTGTCTTTAGTAGGCATTGCTGTGAATTACAAAACAATACTCTCAATGTTAATTAAGTAGTGCTAGCATACAAAAATTTTTCTCTGCTCATGCCTGTGGAACATTTTTATATCTACTTGTTTATTAAATCTGTTTTCTAATTAATGACCCTGTTTAGTGTTTTGTTTAGAAGTAAGGTCTTATGCTCCATTGTAGATATATGAGAGCAAGAAAATAAGTGCAATGTCAACAAAATTTACATCAGCTTAAGTTAGTGATTAAAAACACAAATCAAAGAATCAAGCAAGTTGAATGTGCAATCATGCTGGAATGGAATTATTCAGCACCTCAGTGGTAAAAGTGTATGTGCTCATAGTCAAGTGCCAGTGTTTCAAGATGTGCCTGGGTCACTTCAGATGGATGTGTATAAACTATTGTTTTACAAATATTCTAAGATAATTACTTAAGCATTTAATGTTGTCAGCATGAAACGTAGAAAGACCATGATAGTGGAAGAATGGTAATGCTGTGTTCAGTAGTTCAGCTGTTCAACAGAATAAAACCAAGATGCAAGCTGGTTGAATTGGAGTATTGAGAAGGAAGATTTATAAAGATCTACTTTTTAAGTCTGTTAATGGTAATTCCAGAACCAAACTGAGATTATTTTTTTTTTTTTAAATAGACAGTTGACTCGCATAGTATCTGTTGACTCTTAGGCAAAAGTTTTCAAAAGGGTCTAAAGAAGTCAGTTTTTCTTAGAATCATTGCAAAGCAGGACTGTGAGGAATCCCAGAATTCCTCTAGTTTACCTCTGACAGCTATTTACTCTTCTTGTGTGTCTTCATTGAAGAAACTTCCACAACATCTGCTCCACAACATTCTTTTTATAGTCATGATGTTCACACCTACGTTGCATATACTCATGATGGATGTGAGATGAGGAATAGAGAGCAGGAATACTTTCTGTTCCATGTGGATCATAGGTGCATTGTAAAAAGGATATGGAGAAGATCAGTCATTGTGGTCAGCACCTTTAACAATTTTCTCTTGCAAGTGTACTACTTTAAGCATGAAAGAAGGTAGCCATTTTAGTTGCAGTGTTTCTTTTAGAAAGAATTCCAGGAGGTCTTTCACAACTGTTTACTCAGTACCTAATATGTAGTGTTGCTCCATGGTAGTGATGCTCACACTACTTGTGGAATGATGCTTCAGGGCTGAAGGCCACATCTACGTGCAAGCTTTTTACCAAATTAAATTTATATAATGGCCCTAACAGCCATCCTGTGAACTTGGATACAACCCATTGCTCAACAAAACATCTCTGCCAGATTTCAGCCCAATTTAGAGTTAGACTGGCACTGGTTTGTGTGACAGAGATAGCCCTTCCCAGGAGCAGTCATGGCCCCTAACCTTTCTACCTTTTTGTTGCAACGTCACTACCTGACAGCAGTCAGCCTGGAGCTGCCTTCTGCTGTGAGAAAGACAGAGGGTGGCTGCTGGTTGCTGTGGGTGTTGCACAGGCTCTCTCTGCTGTGAGCTCAGAAATCTAATTCCCATAGCTGGACCTCCCCAAACAAGAAGTTTTGTTTAGCACAGCTAAGTACACAAGCATGCATCTGTGTGCGTATGTGCACATGTGTCTTTTGAGAGATTTACTGTGGTTTCATTTCGTTACCTAGGTTCTTGCTTGTACTTGCTTACATATTTTAATAAAGATACATCTTTAAATCCGTCTGAGGAAAGTTTACAGACAGAGGAGGCCTAACTGTCCTTTTATGCTTTTGTCTCTATCGATTGTGAAGGTAACTGAACATACAAGCTTGTACATGAGTCAGTCCTACATTCCACTTGCAGCTGAGTTGTAAACTGTACTGTGTTTCTCCGGGAGGTACGAACTCTGAGAAAGGATGCTGAACATGTAATGCTATTGCTGCTGGTTTATCATTTGAACATACAGAAAGTCATTCCGACCTACACCACGGTCCAAACCTGTCTCTCAGTTTGAATGGGACTGCTGAACAGTTCTGATGTCTTGCAGCAGTATGAGCATTACAGCTAGCATAAGCCCAGTTTAACAAGGCATATATGGAGTCTGATTTCTAGTCCTCTGGTTTGTTATTCAAACAAAAATAACAAATATGGAGGTTGCCGCTCGTGTCCCTGTGTCCCTGCAGTATGCTACTGCTGCTCCCTTCCACTGCTAGGTAAGGAGGCAGGAGCACCCCTGGGGAGCTGAGCACCCCCCAGTGTCACGGGTGAACAGATGCATAAGCAATAGGGGAGAAGTGGGGGTGCCAGGTAGGACAGGCTGCGTCCAGAGGGACGCAGGTTGGGTCAGAGGGATTGGCGACAGAAGCTTTTGCATTCTGATTCTACTCTAACCAAGCCTTTATACTTGGGGAGAGAGAATTCGTTATTTATTTGTATCTGGAAAATTCCGTAGCTGGTGAAATAAATCACAGTAGGTGGATTTTGCTGTGACCAGAGGTCTGTCTCACTTAAGGTTTAAGGTATAGTGTATTAAATTTAACTCCTGAGCTTGGGTTTGTAAAAAGCAGGTAGCTATTTTTGAATACCAGGGTTGTTTAGAGTTACACTTATTTTTCGTTGTTACTGGATAAATAGCAGAGGACATGTTATTCTTTATTAATATATTTTTTTTTTTCTGGGGTTCTCCCATGATTGTGCTGTAGACAAGAGAATACAGTAAATATAGCACAGTCAAAAATCTTCTGAATTATTATTCAAAACTTTACAATGGAATAACAATTGCCTTAAAACTTCAAAGAAGAAAAGTCAAAGACTAGGAAGGAGAAATCTTGTTTCTGATCAGGTATAACATACCATCAGAAAAAAAAAAGGAGGGAAATTCAAAGCTTGCTTTAATAAATTTGCTGTCAGAAACATAAGCCTCACTTTTTGAACTTCTGCATTTACTTTTTGCTATTAAATTGGTGTGACACGGGCTCCTGACTTTGTGGGTTGTGTCCCCTTGTGGCTTGTGACAAAGATAGCTGAATCTGTGGTGCAGTTAGATAGCCCAGTGGGAGGGCCACCTTCACATTCCCCTTCAGAAGTTTACTCCTGCTGCAAACTGTGCATTGCAGCAGCAGTGTTCGCATCCTGATTTACTTTGTTTACCACTGGGACTCTTCCAACAGTGACTCCTTTCTTTTTTCCCTAACTCTTCGACTCTCGCCAGCCGAAACCTCGCCACCTCACAGTGTGCAGTGCTTTGCTCTCTGGGCAGGGAGTGCGAGCAGCAGGCTCCTCCATGCTTCCCGCTGGCTGCGAGCAGATCATTCGTCAGCATCTCGGTCTGTGGGTCATCGGTGGTTTTCTTCCTTTATCATAAGAATCTTAATGAATTGTGCAGTGTTAACTGCTCTTTGCTGCTGTTTGTTTTTCAGGATTTTGAGTTTTGTAACCATCTGTTTTTAACCACTTTACTTGTAACAGAGGTCCTTGGTGCAAGCTGGCTTTGGGCTGCTTTAGAGGCCTCGCTTCCCCAGACTGAAGGACTTACCTTTTAAGTGGCCAAGTGTGAGCAATACTGTTTGCCTGAAGCAGTGCAGAGAAAAATATTAGTTTTCTTGTTTCCAATAGAGGTTAAAGCCTTCTGTGAATCCTAATTTGCTATTTTTTTCTTTTAAAATAGAAGTAGTTCTGTTGTTATTCTGAAGCCAGCAACATATATGCTAATACTTAAGATTGTATAAAATCAGTGTACTAGAATTTTCAGTAACTGACAGTGGTTTCTGGTGATACCCTATCAACATAACACCAAACACTTTCGCAATTAAAAGATTCTAATGATCTGACTTGAGAATTAAAATTTAACAACTTTGAGATCTGCTTGCTTGTGTACCAAGAACTCGCCAACTATATTAATGTAAATGTCACTTATTCTTTTTTCTTTGTTCTTTGTGCTATATATTAATTGCTAGAAGAATCTTTAAGCTAACTGCTTGTCATATATATCCATTTAGTTCTTTGGAGGACAGATGGTTAGATTCTGGGCTTTCATTAGTAGTATTCTTATGCTTAAAATTTTTCCTCTCATCAGTGGAGTTAAAGGTCTTACAGTCAAGATTACTACTAAAATAGAATTTGACGGAAGAATACCCTCCTCTAAATGAGTCTAATGTAAACCAACAACAAGTAGCCCAGAAGCATCCTACCACCAAACTCTGGAATCTTTTGTTTTGTTCAATTTCAGACAGGAATCTTTTTCTTCTTGCCATTTTCGATTCCCAGTCTGGCTATGAAATGTGTTTGTTTTATGATTTCATTGATACAGAGACTTGATCCAGTTTTGCTGATGAAGGTTGGAGTCTGTTTTTTCTTTACAAAGCTTGAGTGTTCTGCAGAGTATCAAAGGGTGGGAGAGACAAAGCAAATGGAACCTATATATATTGAGCAAACCTGGTAGCTCTGTGGTTTCCCTGCACCAGACTGAACTGACCCTTCAAAGCCAGATGTCAGTGACTAAGGATGCTCTGGATCCATGTGATGGTGGCTTTGCTGCTGATTCGCAGATTTCTATGCTTGGCTGCTCACAGTCAGTGTGGAGTGCCTTTGCTAATGGTATGCTGGATGGGAGCTCCCCTTCCCGGCTGCATTGTCAGCAGCCCCTTAGCCACCGGTGTGTGTAGGACTTCGGTGTCACGGACAGCCATGAACAGGCCTTCTCCAACGCAGGTGGATTTCACGTAGGTAATACTCTTCAAATGTGTAATAAAAATAACAGCAAAAAATGTAAGTGGCCTAAGCAAGGGAGAACATAAATACATTGGACCAGGTATCCAATAATAAAGGTTAGTTTATTGAATCCACCACTGTATAATTTTCATTCAACAAAAGAATGAAGGGTAAGTAGTATGTGACTGTAGAGCCATCTTTTCACTGCTACAACCCACCCTCCTTACTTCCTTCACTATTCTTCAGTTACAGTTTTCTGTTATGAGTATCACTCGAATTAGACAACTAAAGAATGGTTTGTATTAATATCTTTGTGGTGGAGGATGTGGTAGAAAAGGGATGGGTCATCTTGATTTTTGTCTACACCTCTACTTTCACAGAAGCAATGGATGAATCCAAAGACTCAAATGATGAGCTTACCAGCAGTAAGTAATTACACTGTAGGAGATAGTCATGTTTCTTTGTGTTTGAAGTTTGTTGCTTTATGCATAGGTTGAGGACCTAATTTTACTTCAACAAGGAATTTGTAGCTGTATTTTATGCAATAAACTGCATTCTTGAAAATCTTTTTGGCATAATCCTTTTTCTGATTCTTTGCTATAGTATAGGAATCCTCTGTCTTGAGAATTCTGTTTTGCTGATTTGTGTGATTTCTCTGGAAGTAATTGCCGTTATTCTCCTTTTTCATGTTTAAAACCAGCCCTTTCTGTTAGGGTTCTTCATTTCTGTAGTAGATGCATACCTTCCCAGTCCACTTAGCCTCATCTTCTCATCTGTTCAGTTGACAAAGAATTTCCAGATGTTTTCAGTTATAAAGTGGCTTCTTATCATTGAAGTTGTGGTGAATGAAAGTTGTTTGTTTTTTTTTTTTTAAAGCGTAAGGTGAAATAGTTCAGAAGTTACTTTGAGCAAATGGAAATTTGATATATTTCCAGAGGGACCTGTATAGGTCAACTGCTGAATAAAAGGAGTAGAGAAAGCTTAATTACTTTTTTTTCAGATTGCTACTAGAACGGGCTACTATTTTCAGAAAATACTGGATCACGTCCTAAATTCAAATTTAAGAACAGTTAAATATAGTACAGACATGAAATCCCTATGAAAAAATTGTGAAGCTTGTTCAGCTCAATGAGAAATTGATTAGTGAATGTTTTTCATAATTTTTAGGAAAAGGCAATGATTTTTTTCCTATCTCTTTCATGAGAAGTAAAGAATTTATTAGATATCTGTGTAGGTGGAAAATTGGCCTGCGTACCTCTTAACATTTGCAAGAGAAAACCTGTTGTATAGTACATAAATGAGAGCATAAAAATACTAATCTGAGGCATTGCTTTCATCGTTATTTGAATACATCCTGTATCATCAGCATAAAGTAGATAAATACTTATCTGCATGCTTTAATTTAGTTAGTGAATTCATGTATATCTAGTTATGATTAAGCTTTGACTTCAAATTAAAATGTAATAAACATTTTAATTACGAGAACTCTGCTGTATTCATTTGCTGTAAATTTTATGACTGAGGGCTAAGTTGCTTTTAAAATTACTTCGGGAAATACTTTCTTTGTTTTCCTCCCCCTGAAGAGAATTTACAAAAGATGGTTAAGAATTATCATCACTCCAAAATCAAACTAGGTGCAGCTGAAGTATGCAAAGCATCAAGTGTAAAAAGGAATAGTGTAATGTAAAACCAAGCAATGATACAGAAAGTTGCTGTAAGCAAACTTAGTCCACATTTAATTCTTTAAACACAAATATGAATGGAGCAGGATCATAATTCAGTGTGTATTAAGTTCTGTCTTTCCAGTAGTCCATGTAGAAGAATAGCATTACCCAGCCCTATCGGTATAAAATTAATAATCTTAAGAGAATCGATAAAATACCAGGTTTATTATTACTAGTCTTTTACATTTCTGGTATGCTTCAGGCACATAATAATATATAACTAATTGGTCATACAAAAGAAATACGAGGGCTGTATTAATAGGGATGAAACGCAATTACCTGTAGGAATGAAAACTCTAAGAGGGGTAGCCAGTAGAGATACAAATTAACATATACCCCCCAGGAGCAGTAAATGAAGATTTTCTGGTTAGTCTAGTTCTAAATATATGTTGGTTTATATCAGAATGTTATATATGTTACATTGTTATATCTATAGAATAAAATATACTGTTATTCGGATGTCCTATATTAGTTTGTGTGAAGGGAAAGTGCACACATAAAGGCACCAGTGGAGAGGACAGATCAGTTAGATAATCCTTACAGCTGTAAGCAGAAAATTTTTCCTGCCTTTTTCCAAGTGGTTTGTACTTCACTTGCAGAGTAGTACACGCATTCTCCATTGCCGTACATGTGCAGTTATGCAAACAGAAGTCTTCATTACCAAGTTCTATAGGTTGTACACCTATAGAATCTGTTGTTCTAGAGGTTGTGTATCTACTTTTACCCTTTTAATTCAGGTTCAAACCCAAAGCATTTTCTGTTTGTGAGACTTACGTGTTTTGTAGGATGGCATTTTAATGTGGTATGCATAAGCTAGCTCCATGGCAAAAGCAGAACTCATGATTTCCACCCTTGCAAAGCACCACCGTTCTTACTGACTGTAGTAGTGCTCCTACTTGTTGACTGACTTGGTGGTTGATGGATCCTGCATTCCTTTCTGTACAGTGGCAGATTTACTGGAAGGGTAGAAGCTGCCCCGTCATATCCTGATGGGGTGGAGACAGTTTCTCCTGGGAGGCAAGCACTGTGCACTTGAATCCTTCAATCTGAGGAGAGTGTTGGTCCTCATGTTCTGACTCTGTGGGCGAGTGCTTTAATTGCTACGCTTCTGTGGGTGCTGACATTGTGGTTTTTAAATGAAAGTGGCCTTGGCCTTAGTATCTTGTTGTGAACTCAGTGTTTCTGGTATGCATTTCCACTCTGCTGTATTGAGTCTCTCAGAGAATTTAGGTGCTGCGACACAGTAGATGAGCTAGAGGTAAAAATGCCTAGGTAAATATTAAGTATACTCATGTAGTATTTGTATGTACTTGTGTTAGGTGTGCTTGTATACTAAGCAAAAAGAGAAGCAGAGTGTATCTGGATTGCATGGTTTTTAAATGTCATGCCAGTTTAGCAGTAAGTATGTGTAAAGGACTGGCACAATAGGTGTGTGTTTGCTTTCTAAAGAGAGATTGTTCGTGTGATGAATTTGTATGTCTTGGATGAGTTTATTCACATAGTACTCCATAAGCATATAAAGAAAATACCTACAAAGTTGAGAACTAAAAATGACATAAAAAGTAATGAATTAAATGTGTAGTTTTAAATATGCTCTCCCCTCTATGTCAGGGTGGTGTAATAGCTTGGTCATAGTAGTTTTTGGAGATTGTAGTTCTGCTACAAAACTCACAGTAACATATGGTCTGCCACTGGTATGTAGCCTACAAGAAATGTTCAAAGAAAAAAAATGCAGCGAAAGGTCTGAAATGCTAAAATGTAAAATATTTTAAAATATTTTAAAAGCAAGTGTAGTCAGTTTGGATATTTATTTTCCTTGTGTTAGAATCAGACTTCTCTTCATTGTTCTAAAGCATAGTTCTCAGAAGGCAGAGAAGGAGCTAGGTTTTTACAGTGGTTAATTCTAAATTACTTAATGAAGAGTTTTACCCACACAGGTGGCTTCATAGGATGAATTCCTGTGGTATGAAAATGGACACTGTATTCTGCCATGGGTCATGATCCAATGATTCCAGGAATTCCAGTGACCAATAAACCGAAATATAAATTAAACATCTGTAATGATACAGATAACATACCACTTTCTTTCTTCAGAAAGTCTTGTTTCTGGCATAACAGAATTTAATGTATCCTGCCACCCTTCCAGTCCTTCTGTGGTCTTTGGTGTAAGACTGAAAACTCCTTGGGGCATGGGTGTTGTCTTCAATTCATGTGTGTGCCGTGCACACTTCAGATCCTGCACCACAATATTCATATATTATTTTCTCTTGCTTACACAAATGTCACTGGGATGCTTTTCTTTACCATTGATTTTGCATCCTACAAAACTGGAAAGAAAAGCCCAACCAACTCCTCCTTGCCCTCAAAAACCCCTTCAACTTCCCAACCCCCTTCCCCAAATTTTGTAGAACGAATAGATTAAAAAATGTTGTGAGCTCCTCCTGCTGGTTCAGCAGGAGCAATAGTTACATTTAAAAGCATGCTAATGTAATGTTAAGAGCCTGGCTTATTACCACAAAAGCCGTAGTTAACTCTGCAGCTCCTGAATGGTGTTTCATCTTTAATTCTGTTCTCTGAGCAAATCTTAGCACATTTAATATTCAGTATGACACTCTACTTCGGGATCTCTTGATGCTTTAAGGGGGGGTACTATAAGGTCGTTGCTGCTTTGAGTTGCTTTCTTAGCTCTAAATTTCTTTGCTGCTCCCCCCCCC
>VZTL01057493.1:0-25630 GCA_013400535.1 Scopus umbretta | reverse complement strand
TTTTATGTGCTTTTTCCCTATTATTGAGTAAAACTGAAATGAGGTACTCTACTTCGGACAAATCTGAAAATCAATATTTCTTCTAGCCTTTCCGCATCCTAAGGGGACAGACTGTAGGGATAGGCTGCTTAGCTTTAACTAGTCAGTAGGCTTTAAAGGAAATGGCTTATCATAAAGATAGATAGATATATATATAAATAAAATTCTCATTGTTTCCAGTTTTTTTTTAGAAGGTTTTTGATCACCTTTGCTTTTTTTATAGGAAACATTCATCTTCACTGGGAAACCATGCATTTTCCAGGTGTTCAAGTCAACAAAGTGGCTGCTATTAGTTCAGGGCATGTTTTAAAGACAACTTCAAGGAGAAATGCACAGAAACAAGCTGAGGTGTGGTTTGGTGCTCACATGGCCTGAGCTTTGATTCACTGCTACGTCCTTCCTGTCAACCACTTTTACATCCCTGGTGTGGTATCCCTTGGTGTTTTGCCTCTTTTCAATTGGCTCTTGACCTGGCTTTATGCCGAAAAGAAGATCTGTCAGAAATGCGTTGCTGTAGATATTGACGTGTGGAGTCAAAGCGCAAAGCGCACAGGTGGGGTTAGAGAAAGAAAGATAAGTATCTACATGGCTTAGGAAACTGTTATTTTGTTGCAAATTTGGGAGGGAACAGACATAACTGGGAACAAAGCCATTTGTACGAGGAAAAGTTGTAACTAAGCCAATAGGTGGCTTTCCCCAAGCGCCTGTACACCAGAGTGCAGAGCTGGGTTAACTAGAAAGGCCTGGAAGTCCATGCACTTCCATAAGCCTGTGATAAGATCAAAATCACGAAGACTGAGTGCAACACCATGCACAGTTCAAACACTGTCATGTTCAGCCTACCTAGGAAAATCAGTTAAAGAAGAAGAGAAGGTTTCTGTCGCTGTGTTAGAGACCTCTCCCATGAAACTAGAAATGTGTTTGTAAAGACTTTATGATAAGTGATATTGGGGATATGGTGCTGGCAGTATGCTACAGGCCACCTGACCAAAAGCAGATGAGGATTTCTAAAAACAACTAGCAGAAGGTTGCTGCTTGTACACCCTCATCTTTGTGTGGGATTTTAACCATCCAGATATTTTCTGGAAGGGCAGGAATGTGCAAGCAATCCAAGAAGCTACTACACTGTATATTGGCTACTTCTCAGTTCAAATACTGGAGGGGTCAAACAGTATAATGGTGTACATGACCTGCTGTTCACAGATGACTGAGGTCAGGATCTGAAGGAAAGCTGGAAGGATACCCAGCAGAGTCAGGACTGTGGCCTTCAGGAAAGCAGATTTAAATCTTTTTAGGCAATTTCTTTGCCCAAATTTCAATTTGCTAGGCAGAAAATCCTCTGGAAGCTACCATGAGGGAAAAAAGTGCATAAGTGAAATGGTTGTTTTTTAGAGAAAACTTACTAAGAGTTCAGAAATGAACTGTCTTCCATTTGTGCAGGAAGATGAGAAATTTTGGCAGAGTCAACTGGCTAGGAAGGGTGCTTCTGGATGAACTGAAACACAAGAACACACGAAAAGTGGAAACTAGGCAACAAAGGAGGAATACAAACAGAATTTCTTGAGCATTTGGAGCACAATCACAAAGACCAAAGCCTAGCTGCAGGTAAAAGTACTGAGGAACATAAGGGGTAACAGGAGAATATGCTAGAATCAGTGGGTTGTTCAGGGAAAACATGGTTCCACTGATGAGTGTAGGAGAAACACATGGTACAGAAAAGGCTGAATGACTCCATGCCTTTTTTGCCTCTGTCTTCACAAGCAAAATTTTCTGTGCCAGCACAGCTGAGGGTGAAGAGGTACAACAGGGGATAGAGGAACAACAGGTTAGGGATGGCTTAGAGAAACTGAATGTATTCAAAACCTTGGACCAGATTAGATTCACCTGAGGTTGCTGAAAGTGTGACTGAGATGACGCAATTAGATAATGTTGCCGAATTTAGTTCTGCTAATGATTTTCTGGCTGTAATGGTGTTGCTGGGAATGCTTGGATTGACATTTACAGCCAAGGACAAGGCTGATAGTCCACAGCAGAACAAATAGCCAATGACAAAATACTAGGCAAGCTGTATAACTCAGGTGAGGGGTTTCCAGAGAAGAAATAAGTACGTATTGCAGAATGCAAGAAATAAGTGCATCCTGAGAAGCCACATATACTGCCAGAAAAGGGGTTGGTTTGTTTTTGCTTAGCTCATTAAATTTAAAGGATGTGCTTTGTGCTGAATATTCTCATGAGGCCTGCAGCTGCATGCTCTCTCATTAACTCTCTCTCCATGAAAAAAGTGCTAGGAATTTCTATTTTGGCCTTTCTGTAGACCAGCAAAAACCCTTGCTGCCCTAACTAACTACTCATAAGAGATTATTCTTTTCTTTATAGAGGAAATAGAATTATTCTTTATAACAAAAAGTACAAGCATTTTTCTTCCTGAAATCACCACTGAATCTTGGTCTAGGGACCTCTCCAGTCAAGGCCTGATCCTAAAGTAGTTATGATTCCTGTCTCCATAGGGGTGTCTTTGAGTTATATTTGAAAATCTAGACTATAGTGCTAATGCACCTATCAGCTTCAGTGGTGCAGGGTACATATGTTGTTTGTTTTCTGGACTACCCGATCCTGTCTGACATATATCTTGTCAAGAGTGCTGAAATGCCTCCAACAGTGTGTTCATGAATTCTAAGTGAATGATCTGTGATCAGCTGTTCAGTTTAACCATGTCCCTATCACTCTTTCGTAGCTGTTGATCTAAGTTAGCACTAATGGATTTTGTTTGCGTAAACACCTGGGAATTTCTCATGTTTGGACCAGAACAAGGGTATTTATTCATGAAGAAAAATATCTGCTATTCACTATTCATTGAATCGGTCAGAGAACATAAGAATCAAACCAAAGTGAGGTAGTTGACCAGTCACACACTGCAGATAGGTTGAAATTGGATTTCCTTGACTGCAGAAGAAAGTGTGTAATTAAAATTATTAGAAACTTCATAGGAGTATTTGCCAAAAAGGCCACATTTCCTGACTTTGTCTGTTAGGCTCTATTTGCTGGATTTTGGTTGGGGAGGAAAATTAATATATTGTTATCTAAATAGGAGGCTTGGTGCTATTTCCTTCTATCTCAATAGTAAAGAATATATAAATTTGCTTTTGGGAGTACGGAGCATGTTCCATATCAGATAATAATTTTGCTGTAGGTGAAACATGAATGTCAAACTCTTTCAGCAAGTTTCTGAAGCAAATCTCTCTATTTTTCCAATTTTCCTAAATATTTTTTCTGAAAGTGAGTCCATGCCTATCTCGAACATGGTAATGCCTGTAGTGTTTTCCATGTTTTGTACTGAGGGGAATGAAGGGAAAGACTACAACAGGTTTATTAGAGAGTAGGAGGTAGAAGCAGAATAACAAAGCAGAGAAAGGCCTCTGAAGGAAAGTATCAGTGTCTAGAAATGCAAAGTCTCATTCAGGTGATAGGTGCCATTTTCCTCTCTGCCCTTTTCTCCCATGTTTCAGTTTATCCTTCATATTCACATGTGTTCTTGCTGCCTCTCCTTCGTTTCCTGCTATGTGCCTTCACTTCCTGCATGGAATGCACTGTACAAAACCAGTCTGTTTTCTAGTTTATGATATCTGCTTTAGGACTTAGCACTCATTTTTCACCTAAACTCCCACAGGGCTCACCAATTAGATCAATGTCATACTAGACTCAAGGAAAGGTGTATCTGGTTCAGAAACACAGTTAGAGGAGTCTACATCTGTGTTACAACCTAATAGCTAGTATTTTCCCTCCGAAGTTGGGATACAAATTCGCATTGCGTCTCTTCTAAGACAATTCCATGACCATCAGGGAATCCCCACACTGCTATCATGGTTTTGTTGGTACTTCTGCTTTTGCAGCTGTTCAGTGAACCTAAGTAGGGAACTGACCCATTTAACAAGCAGCCCAGAATTTGTGTATTTAAAAGTTCCCCTTCCTGGTTCAAACATACCTGTACAGATCCATGGTCCAGTAAAGAAGAAAAGAGAACGTGGGAAAGCGAGCCCAGTGGCATGGGAGAGGGGACTTCAAGCGTAATTTTAACATCCAGCTATGACCTCAGCGCTTCTGGATCTAGTTTTTCTCTGCTACATTTTAGCCATATTATAAATCTGTGTCTGCCAGCAGCACTCTGAATATAATACAGTATCAATTAAATATTTCTAATTAACCTGTACCTAAAAAATCATTGTAACATTCTCAAAAAACATGCAAGTGAACAATCCTAAGCAGATTAAAGGATCGTCTTGAAGAACTGTTGGCATCTGTGCAGATATTTTGTGCAGCTTACAGGACCTTTCAACTGTTTCATGAAATACGTGTAGGTCCTCTAGTGTGCTGCTTTTGAAGATAGTCAGTATTTCATTTTGTGAACTGCTCAGCATCTTGATAGTACTTGCTTGTGAATTGCTCAGCATCTTGATAGCTTTTAATTATAGTTTCTTTTATTAAATTTGTGACAAGTTCAATTAATGGCTTACTAACTCTTGGCATAGAATATACAGTATGCTTTTAGAATTCCTTTTTTTCTTTTCTTGCCTTCCTAAAGAGCCAATGTCATAGCTTCTTAGTGGTGCAAAATCCTTCCTGAGCTTTACCCATCATAAATAGAGCACTAGGTAGGTAATCTGCACTAGGGGCAGGCAACAGATTTATTAATTTGCACATACCTGACCGAGAAAAATGACTGTAGAAATATGTTCATTTAGCTTATTTATTTTGAGGCACTAATGGTATATTTTAACTTCAAATATCAAGGACAGCATCAGCATGTTCAGTAGATTTTTTTGTGCCGTTTACTCCTTTTGTGGTGTTGCTCCTTTGTTATAGTAAGGTAATCTTGCTTTTTTAGACAAAGCATGAAATGAAGTCACAGCATCTCATTTGCCTGGGATGGAAATTAAATAGAAGGATCCAGCTGATCACATCCATATCTACACAATTATGGTTTTATACCGACATGCCTCTTTTTAATGTCTAAGTTTTTACAGCACATCATGTAAGACAGATTTTTCTGTATGACTAACAACAGGCAGAGAGCTCTGTGAAGGTGAAAAAAGGGCACAATATTGAGGAGGGATATTGAAAAATCAAATAGCTAAAATGAAGAGGGAGTGAATGAATGAGTGGAAAAAAATACTTGGGCAAAAAGTGAGAAAGAAGAAACAAAGGAGGCAACAGACAATGAAAGGAAAATCACTTCAGGAACACAGCTACTGCTTCTGAGTTCAAAATTCAACATGAAAAAAAAAGTATTGTAATAGTAGAAAATAGATGGAAGGGAAAAGAGCATGAAAAGAGAAAAGGGAGATTTTTTTTCCCCTCAGCTGGCTGGTGTCCCCTAGAATATGTTATTGTTGTCTGTACTGGCTTGAATGATTTGGCCCATTGTGTTTATTGTTTCCTCTTCCCTGTGTAATGACTCCTAAATGAGCAAACCTGTCGAAAAGGAGATGATGAGTAACTGTGAGATACAACAACTGCCATGGATCCTGCACATACCACACCCAGAGAGTGCCAAAAGGGAGGCTAAACACCTCTGAAAGAACCAGTCACTTGGCATTGGTGTGCATTTGTACATCAAAGATCTTAGCCCTAGCAAGATTCAGTGCAACTGGCCTGCAGCTGGCCTCAGCTGTAGGGTCACTCTCTTCCTGCTTCTCATTCAGTTCAGCAGCAACGATGGTATGTGGGGTCCCATGTCTGAGGGCTGTTGTCCTTGGTATCATGCCAGTTAGATGATGCCAGTTCTGGGTATTACGATGATGTAGCACGAAACAGAGAAGCCGGGGGTGTTTTGAAGAATAGCACACAGATGGGATGCTGCAGAGAACTGGCATACAGGCTGGTATAAAGAGTTAAATATGTGCAGGACTGCCAGGGGATGAGAGAGACATTGAAACGCTACACTTCCTGTGAAAGAAAAGTCACATAAGCAATGTTTAATTTAAGTGCTGCTGAACTCAGCAACTAGGTGTTCTACATATCACTTACCATGCTTCCAGATCTTTAATTCACTGATGGTTTCTGTACTCTCTTGACCTGTTGTAATAATGACTGCTTCACCTATCCAAGTCAGCTGACTTGCAACACGGCGAGAAAAGCCAAGGGGCAGAAGTCCCAAGCTAGCTGCTCAGTACAGGACTCCAAGCACTCAGAATCTTTTGGCTGCTGCAGCAAATTTACAATTGCGTTTCTAATTGTCTCATTACAGTGGGGATGTGCAATGTGTCAAAAGATGAAAATATTAATAGAGACTATCGTTTATCATACTCCAAAATAGTTCTTTTTTGCAAAGGACAAAGTTATGAACTAATAAAGTGAAGGTTAGGATGAAATCAGTTGTTTCTAAAGAGGTAACTTCAGAGAAATACAACTTCTTCACTAATTCTCTCTTGCTCTCCTACTCTAACTTGTAATGAAAGGAATAAATGACAAGTGTCACCAGCATTATTTCTGATGCTAAGAGATTGCTAATAGCATGATAGAAGTCTGGTCTGCGAATAAAGCATGAATAAGTTTATCTACAGCATAGGTTGAACAAGGAACCTGCTTTTTTGTACCCTCACAACATAATTAAAAATGTTTCTTGCTCCTTATAAATGTCAACTCTTTGCTCCTGCTGCTAGTTTATTAGGTATTGTAGTATGCTACACAAATCTGTCATGGTCCTTCTTCACCTAAAAAAGTGAGACTGGGTGATCCAAAGTAATGTAAAATTGGTGTGTTTTCACCCCAAGGGGTGCTGCCAGTCTTTGGGTGAAGCTCAAAAAAATAAATAAATTAGGGATGAATGTTTCTTAAATGAGCTAGCAAAAGAATTATTTGTACAATAAAAAAAAAGTACAGCGGTGAGTAGCAGGACACTTATTTTCTATTTCAGTCTTTACTATGAGAATTCTTGTTTCCTCGGTTTACTCAGTTCTGTTTGACAAGTGCCTCATAAAGGAGCTGTGTAGTTAATGCAATCAAATGGTTGGGAAGATCATCATAGATCCTTGATGAAAGATGCAGTACAACTCTAAAGTATTATTATGATGTTTTTCCTCACAGCTTTATGAGTATTGTTTAAAAAGTTTTATTCTGTTTGGTAGAAAGAAGAAATCATTCACAACTGGTAACAGCTTTTACATGAAGTCTTGCTAGCCTGCCATGTTGTTTAAAAAATAAGTTTGGGGTATTTTTTCCTGTTTTTATCATTCATTTAATATGATCCATTCTAGTCTCTGCACTTGAGTTTCCTGCATGATTAATTCTATAACATTAAAAATGTGATGAAATGTAAACTTTATAAAATTGACGGATAATTATGTTTCTTATGTTAGTCAGCGAAATGAATGATGAAAAAACCCACTGTGGCCTGATCAAAACCATTAAATAATTTAAAATGAGGCCTTCAGAATATGGTTAGAAGAATTATATTGAAAATAATTGTTATCTTGCTTTATAAGCTTTCTGATGTGTCCTATCTCTTACAGGGCTTTTCTCTTGAAGAATGTTAAGCACGTATTTGTAGTTAATTTGCTGATACTGTGCACATGAGTTATTACTTTTTCTTAACTTCAAATTGTGCAGTTCATTCTTTTCATTCCTAAAAGGATAAAGGCTGGGATTTTCCAAAGGAGCTTAGAGAATTTAGGGCTAAATTTTAAAAGGTGCCTGAAGATTCAGATAGATGCCAAAGGGGATTTTTCAGAAGCATTCAGCTTTGTATTAGAAGAAATAGAGGTGGGTATTGAAATTCTTGAAAATCATACTGGGTTTGTATCAGTAGCCTTTAAGTTCCTACAGGAATTAAAATTGTCTTCTTTGGCTATGTCTATTTTAGTAAGTAGTGGAACACAGTAAAGGCAGATTTGTAGAGCAAAATGATGCTGAGAAGCTGACATTCACATTATTTAGTTTTGGAGAGTTTGTCTTCAGAGGAGCTCTGGTCCTGTCCCATAGCCTAAATTAAAATTATCAGCTGGAGCACACTAAATATGTCACATGATCCTAGAAGTATTGTTTGGGAAGAATGCCTGGAAGTCCTCTAGTCCAGTGTCCAGCTCAGTGAAGGACTATTGTCAGCAAGGTCAGCAATGGGATTTTTTTAGCAAAATATCCAAACCTGCTAGGAATGGAGGCTCCATGACCTCTCTAGGGAGAGAGTGCTGTACTACTTTCCCAGTGAAAAGTGCTTTAGAGGTCCAGTCTGAATGTCCCAAGCTGCAGCTTCTGGTCGTTCCATCTTGTGTTATTGTTTGCCTCTACCAAGAAGACTTTGGCTCTATTTCTCATTTCTTGCCTAAGCTATGAGCATTAGTATGGAAGCAGATGAAGTAGGAATGTACCTTTGCAGCCTTCTCCCATGCAGACTTTCTCCATGTACACCGCTTTCTAACTTACCTCTGGATGTGGACCCCCTAGTTTAAAGCTTTCCTCATTAGGTCACCATGTCTGTCTCCTAGTGCACTCTGAAGGAAGAAAACAAAGCCTTACTGGTGACTCAGGTATGTATCCAGCTATTCTTCTGCCACGTATGTCTATTCCTCTCTGACTCTTTCCCCTTGACCAGAAGGATGGAAAAGAACACCACTTTGACTTCTGTCCACGTTTCCTTTGCACCATTATCCCTAGCAGCAAGGGGCAGTAGTCTACCCTTGATGAGCCTCCAGGAGATTTCCCATTCAGCAGGGATGCCTTGTGCTGTCTGTGAGTTCCTGACATTTTGATTGCCCCTGAAGCAATACAGATTAAACCTGTCAGAAATCTTACTGACAGAAAGTTATGGTTGGAAAATGTTAATTGAAAAAATAAATTAACAAATTCAAAATGGATGTTCTACGTGGATGTTATTGAACTGTGATACATTGTTGCGCATAGCTTTTGCCTTGATCCTCCTGTAGTCAGGAGCAGAGAATTCATGTGTATAAATTGCCTGCACAGTTCTGGTCCCTTGATTATCCATCAAAACCATGCTCTGCCTTTATTCCCTGGCATCTTTGAAAAGTATTCCCTGTTCAGTCGGTCCAGCTAGACTCCTGTGAGATCTCTTACAGTCTTCTATGGGAAGCTTCTATGGAAGCTCCAGTCAGTTTCCAGCCTCACTCCTCATATGTTGACTATTGGTATAGAGTGATAAAGAAAAGTAAAAAATACAGTTGTTAACAGTAATCTGGAGACCCAGCTGCTATTCCCAGACTGACACTTACTTATTGTGACATTAGACCAGACACATAACTCCACTCTACCCCTACCTCATATGGAGGAAATAAAACCATAATGTATAATCTATGATTCTATGCATATGGGGATGTGATAGCTGTTACATACTGTTAATAGATACCTTAACTGTCAGTTTTGTCATGCAAGATATAACAAGCCAATTAGAATCACCTTAAGTTCCTACTCTATTATGGATATCAGATGGGTACACAAGCCAGTTACGGTGGAGTATGGTAAGATCTAATTTTCCAGGCTGTTAGCTAACTAACTGCTTGGGTGCATTACTCTACCTTACACTACCATGAAGTAAATGTTGCCCTTTCCATGGATTAGTTGCCTTTTTGGAAGTTCCTCTCTGAGTTTGGCCCACAAAATCTTGTTTGAGTGTTCATTGCCTCAAAGAAATATATCAGGGTAGGAAAATGCATTCCCCTTCTGGAAGCTTTGCTATTTTTTCCCCCATCAAGCTTTACTTTTGTTTTTGTATGGTTTTATCCTTAATTAGGCTCTTAATTACTTTCCCTGAAACCACAGTAAGTCTCATTGCTTTGTAATTCCCCTGTTCTCCTGTGACTTCTTATTTTAAATATAGATGGTGGTTTAGGTGAACAGATTGTTATCCTCAAAAATAATTGCTGTTGTAAAGCCTGTATTTTGCATCCTTGTCTATATCAACAGTGATTCAAACTTTTTTCATTCAAAGTTTTCAAGCAAATGCCCATCCTGTACCCTGGAGAATCTCAACTATATTGACTGTTTTTGTGATTTTGTGCTATATTCTTCATAGTTGTTTGGTGCTTATTGGAAAAAAAATTGAAGGTACTTCCTCCTTCCATTAGCACTACTCCATCTATGGTCAGCACTGGTGTAAAGGAAACAATAAGCCATGAATAAACTATGAAAGCAATCCAACAAAGAAAATGAGGATAAATAGACAGGTGGGTCAGCAACATCAGCCAGCATGGGGAAGGCAGAGCCTCTGGTCTGCCTTTTCACAAAGTGGAAGGATCTGCAAGGGTGTGTGGCAGGAGAGTGTCTCCTGCTTTAAGGGTATCTGGTCAAGGACATTTTCAGTGTGGCAAGGGATAATCAGAAAAGGAGGAAGCCATAAACAAGAACATAGAGGGATACAAACCTGACCGACAAATGATAAGGGAGGCAGTGATGGGAACCAGCGCTGGTCAATCACATTAATTGATGAGGGCCTGTGAGAGTGTGAGAATGTTTATTCCAGTGAGATTATCTGGGGACCTTGTCAATTGGGAATTCAAGGGAAAGGAGGGAAGCCAGAAACAAAAATACACCAAGACACAGAACCTGACAAAGCAAACTTGGAGACAATGACAAGAAACAAACGTTGCCACTTACACTAATTGATGGGCTATCAAGAAACCACAGATGCCACTTCTAGGAGGTTCAACCTGGACTTTGCAACTGATAACACTGTAAACAAGGGGGACCCTGGGCCAGGAGGTGTGCAGGAATGGATAGAGCTGTACAAACCTGTGGGAAATATGCAGGGGAAGGGGAGCAGGGAGGAGCAAAGAGGTGGGTATACAGAAAAGGGTATAAAGGAGATGGGTCACTTGTAAAATGGGGCTGGTCAGTACGCTTGCCTGACCAAGCACTGCACCTGATCACTGAAGTCTGTCCTATCTTCTTATGTCTTACTAAATCTTTTTTTAACTATCTGTGTATCCTTACTCACTATCCCATGTGTATGTGTGTTACAGAGACTAAGTGCCAGTTACTGGTGAGACCTGTATGTTTGTCACTGGGTTTTGTGCTAGCTACTGGAGGTCAGACCAGGGGTGTGGAGTTCTGTGGCCTGTGGCGTCAGCTACTGGAGCCAGCGGGGTCTCTGTGCCACCCATCAGAGTGAGTTGAGATCTTCAACTTCCAGCTGCTGGGGTGGGAGCAGAGTGTGTTCTCAGCTATGGGAGGGGGGGATTAGTGTGAGTGAGGCAAGCGTGGGGCTCAGCACTAGGGGCTGGAGCGGGGCTGTGGGTCACAACCCACGTGCCTAGTGCCAGCTGCTGCGGGCTGTCTCTATCTTCCCCAAACCAGAGCAGGGTGCGTGTGTGTGCGCGCACAGGCGTGCATGTGTTCTAGCAAACCTCAAGCTGTTCCAGACAGCGAGGAGGGGGGCTTTGGGTCTGGGCTGGGGTATTAGGTGGGTGGAGGGTCTGTACTGGTATGCCCGGAGGGACTTGCGAGTGTGGGGTGCATGAGGGATGAGTGTGTGAATGTGTGTGTGTTTGCTAGGGAGCATGAAGCTGGAGTAGCTGATGAGTAGGGGACCTGTGAGGCAGGTAAGGGATCTCGGGATGTGGGTAGGGGTGATGGATGGACAGAGGGCCTGTGCTGGTACTTGAGGGATCTGCATACGTGTGTGCGCTTGTGAATCTAGAGAGTGTTGTGTGTGTGCCCGCACTAGCAAGCTCCTGTCTCTACCAGCCGAAGAGGAGGAGGGCACTTGGCTGTCTGGGCCTGGTTTTTATGCTTTCTGTACATAGGTGCTGTCGAAGGCAGCGCGTTGTCTGTGGCAGTCTGTGTGACCGGCCGTGTCAGTGTCCTGTGTGCGCGAGCGTTGTGTCTGCCTGTGTCTGTGTGCGCCTCTGGGACATGTCTGCAGCTTCTGCACATTTGCTGGTCGAATGTGCAATCGGGAAAGCAGCAGCCATGTTCCTCAGCCTGAACGGAGACCCCAGGTCCCTGGGCCCCGTGCTGGGCTCCAGCAGCTGGGCAGGAGGGTCCTGAGAGGGAGCTGCTGGGCGAGGCAGCAGCAGATCTAACATCACTTAACAGAATCAAAGTTTCAGATACTGCCTTGTCCCTTATAAATCCCTTTTAGAGCGTTGTAGGCTAAGTACAGATAGTAGAATGACCTCCCATGGGAACATGCATCTGGAGCCTTCTGCCTCTCCCTTTATTAAGTTACAGTATACCTGTTGATCTGCATTGGGCAAGAGCCCAATAAACGACAATTACTGTTGGTCAGAAGATGCGTAGTAACAGCCTGGCTCCGCTGCCTGCTCCCTTATGCACTCTCAAGTGCCCAAGGCAGTGTTGTGATTTGTCCTTCTGAGCAGAAGCACAGGGTAGAGACCTTGGCAGGCATGGAGGGTAGCACTGGGTTGGTGCAATGTGGTAAAAAACGTGGAGAAGAAGATACAGGAACATGGGCTGGGGAGATGAGAAAGGAGGAATATGTTTTTTTGTGACGTAGAGTGGGTGACTGGAGGATGTAAAGGACAATGCTTCTAGATGACTGTCTGCAGTGAGAGGATGGGTGAGTTGGGGGCAATCAGCTGAATATGGAAGCTACTCTCTGGATCAAAGGCTGACAACTGCCTAAAATAGCTGCAAATCAAAGGCACATCTAAATCCATTGTATATATGTTCTTAAAACACTTTTTAGATGGTTTTCAAATCTTACCCTTATGAACAAATAGTTTTCAGCACATCGTTGTAAATGTTTAATGCACATGGTTTCCAGATAGAATGTTGAAATGTGAGGTTTGGAGATTCAGAAGTAAAGTAGTGATCCTGTCTCTCACCCTGATGGTTGGAAACTGATCTGTTACCGGGACTATGAAAAAGTGCAAGATCATGTGACTGTGTAGCCAGGTTCTCTACCTGTGTAAGTTATCCAACATTTTACAATGATATTTTGGCAGCTGATGCCTGTTGATGATCCAGTCATATCTCTTTTTGTGTGTTGGCATGAACTAATGTACCATTTCTGTGGTCTGAGTGAAGATAGGCTTATAGTACTCTGTTTTTTATAGTCTCTGATTTTTGCTCTGCATTTCCTTTTTGAATGGTCACTTATTTAATGTGTGTACTTCTGATAGTTGTTTTCTTTAAGAACAAAGAATGCAAATGTGATCAAAGAGCTCATAGATCATTCTAGCTATCAATGATACAAAATTAATATTTTCTAACAATTTATTCAGTGATGCATTGGAAATTACTATGTCGTGGCATCTGTTTCAGGAAACGTAAGATAAAAAAAATTTGAATGAGGTTGAGTGTTGAAGAAAGTGCCAGTAGCTCTCCTGTTTTATTTCAGTTTCCTGTAATTTTATACAATAACATGTCTAATCTTTTTATAAATATCTTTAGTGCATACAAATCCCATATATTTCCTGGTAACTGAACTAAAGCTAGAAATCTTTTCTAAATCCTGTTTCAGAGCATGACACTGATTTTATTTGGGATTTTTTTTTAAGATTGCTTTTGTGAATTATTGGGCTATAAAGCAAAAGTATAGCACAATACATCTCCTATTTATGGAGTCCACAGATATGACACTATATGTGTGACCTTGTTCAAATATTCCTATTGTAACAGGAAAAAGTAATCCAAAACAGTAGATATACATAAGAAATTGCCCTGGCAGTCATAGCTGATTTCTTGATGTTTATTGTTTCTTTATCAGATGAGCACTTTATTCCAGGTTTTAAATCCCCTAGATGGCACTACAGAATACAGTATTTACATGTTTTATACAATGCTGTTAAATAGACAATGTTAAATAATTTTTCTCTTGAAAAATAAACATTAATGAGTTGTTTAACAAAATGAAAGAAAAGGCAAAGATTTTGTTTAATACATGCAAGATAAGCTACATGCTTGGTATTTTGGCATGTCCTTATATACAAAAAGTGGAACGGCATGCTAGACATGTGCCAGATCACATACAACGCTTTCTGCTAGTGTGGTCCAGATGGTATCTGTCAGTTTCAAATCCAGACTTGGGCCTCCAGGTCTGAATTGGAAAAATAAGTGTGTTGGATCCAAAGGGATTAAAAATCAGGAAAGAAAACAAGTGCTGTTGTTTTGGTGTTAGGAACATGCTTGGCAATCGAAAGTATTAAAAGCATATATTGTGAAGAGTTGTTGTTTGAGACCAAGTAAGAGATTTTAACATTTTAATTGGCATTTAAATTTCATGCTTTAGTGGCAGGTACCTCACATGCTGGACCTCATGGGAGTCCTGATAGTTTGTATTACCCCTGAACATTTCTTTCGCAGTTGGTATGTCATTGTCTGCAGATCACTGCAGTAAATACTGTACTGTACTGCTGAAAAGGGAGAAAAACATTGCCATCTGCAACTACAGCTTGCAAATTACAGCTTGCAATCGTCTGCTATTAAATAAAGACACTTTAACAATATTTTGGGTTTTAAATTAGCAATTTACATCACAAGATGCTGAAAATACTAGTCTTTTAATACTCCAATTTTCTTTCCTTTTAACCAGGCATCAACATGTATTGAATAAAAAAAAGAAAGTAATACAAACCAATGTTTACTTAAACAATAGCCACCGACAGCAAGAGACACACAGATGGAAATCCAATAGCTTCTATCTCAGTGGGAGGTTTCATTTGAGGACCTTGATGGGGATGTGATTGGACTGCAGCACTCTAATTTACGTCACGAAGAATCTATCATGATGCCTTTTTTACTGCACTGCTGTGCCAAACTAGGTCTCCTATGAGAAACTGGTCTCAAACAGGGAGCAGGAAGGAAAGACTTTAGTTTGAAGGAGAGGAAAAAGAAGCAGAGTTTCAGGTACTGAAAATACAGGCTAGCTCGCAGTAGTCTGCTCACCTGTGGACACAAGCAATGGCGATACCATGCCTTTGTTTTTTTGAAGAGTCTGGTAGAGGGGACAGCAGAGAAGCTATAGGGCATATTTGAAGTGCAGTGTGTATTGCCGAATAGGTTAAGGAAGGAACAGAATTGCATAATGTCTTGCCAGTAAATGGCCCAAAGTGTCCTTTTTTAGTGTCACTGCTTTGTTTCCAGTGATAGAATGAAGGAGTGGAGAAAACTTGCCCATTATAATGAGTGCACAGCTCCTTCTTTCGCCCAGGGAATCCTTGTGTCAGCAAAATGTATGGAGAAATCCTTGATAGAAAAAGCCCTAGATGTAGTGGAAAGTGCCAGCAAAGAATTCTATGATGCAAGCATAATTTCCTGTTAAATTATACCAGATGGTCCACAAAGGCCTATAAAAGTGCTTTCCCGTTATAAATCTTACAGATTTTTTTCCTCCCAGGGCTAATCTTGTAATCACTAATCAGCTAAAGCTCTGCGTGCTTCCTTTACCTTTGAGTACACACAAAGGTGTTTTACTTCTAGTCTGCCTGGCCTTTTGGGGAAAGCAAATTCTTTATTATTGATCAGCAAGTAAATCTATTAAGGGAGGTAACATAACATTCCTTGCGAGATGCAGCCAGAGCCTGCTTGGGCATCTGGTAACACACTGGTTGTGCTAGGAGGTCCTTTACTTCCACGCACTTCTGTGATACTCCTAAACAGCATATTTATTTTCTTCCCAGACAGCTTTCACAATATAAATCTGTACAGTCTTTTGGTCAGGAGCTAATAATCCTTGGTTCTCCTCCAGAATGACCCCTAACATTTTTTCTGATGTCAAACAAGTCACTTGGGATATGTTTGAGGTGATCTGTGGGTGGGTGCTGTGGCACTTGTCAGGGTCCTGATCTCTCAGTTCCCCTCCTGCAAATCAGCAGGCAGTGCACAGTGGGGAGAGTGTNCCCCCCCCCCAAATATATACCTTCATTATCTCATCCTAGGAACCTGGAATCCATTTTAAGACTCTGCTTTAGCCAGCAGCATACTATTTGGACTCTCTGTAATACTCTCTACATGTCAGCAGCAGTTGTGAAATCTCTAGTAGAAACTTAGTACCTGCCACTTACAGACTTACTGTAGTCCCTGATACATCTTACTTAATCTGTAAACTCTTAGGGTCAGGTCTATATCTCACCATTTGTGGATATAAGGTTTAGCATAGTCTCAACTGGGCTGTGTAGAGACAGTTGTGATACAAATACCTTTCAAATGGCATATTTTACTATTGGAAATGTATATTATTATTATTATTATTATTGTTATTATTATTATTATTATTATTATTGTATTTTTTTTCTTAATCCTTTTAATTTTTTCTCAGTAAAAAAGAATTGTGTCACAACAGTAGGGTATACAAATTTTCATGGTAGGGGAAAAAAGGAGGAAAAAGTCTTTTATTAAAAATTTAATCTTACTGAAATGTAGCCAGTTACATTCAAGGGACATACCAGTCTTAGAATATTATTATTTGTCAAAATTTTTATGAAGTGCAGTTCCTTCATTGTTTATCATTCTTTTGGTCCATGCTGAGTAGCTAACAAATTTCAGTTGTGATTCTAGCAAAATCACTGCTACGATAGGACCTGCTTAGATTCTTACAGTGATTTACTAGCAAAACACGCTAATGCAATTACTTATTTTTCTAGCCTTTTTAGTCTGAATAGTCATCTCTCTGATACCATTTATCACTCTTATATTATTATTTTACTTAAGAACTGATGCCATACATTCTGTTTAAGTATCAAATTGGTTTGAATTTAATCCCATGAGTCCTGTTCAGATAGTTTCTGTATCTAACTCAACTGTTTTTGCTGCTTCAGAAACAGTATGCCAGAGAGCACTGTTCTTGGCCTTTTATTAGGTGCTATTTATAGTGCCTTTTGGTGATAAAGATCGGTGGATAATGGATGGATTTTCATTTCTATGCTGATTATGGACACTTTTATTTCATTTTAAATGGTTTAAAAGGTTTTTTTTTTTTAACTGACCATATATCCTGTCACTAAATTGTATCACTGAACTCATCTAATTTCCTATAACAAAATGCACACAAATTCCTGTAATGTATGTGTGGCTTTAAAAGATTGAGAAATACCATTAAACTACTGCTAATGTTCGGAACAAAAATACAACTGCTTATACCTTTGTTAATGAATGCTCAGTCTCTTCTGAACCACTATTTCTGTATGAAAACTATGTATATGTTGTTTAAACTGTGGAATAGCTATAATTTTTATATGTGCTTGTTAGGAGGCTGTGCTTAATGCTGAAGACTTCATATAGTTCTCAGCTTGAGTTAAATATATCCTTTTCTTTTCAAGTCCTGGCCATTATTTCCTGTTCTGTTAGTAATATGAAAATTATCTGTGAACTGCTGAGAAAAGGGGAATAAAATGGGTATGTTTACATTTGCACACATATAATACTTACTACACAGCTTTTGATATGAATCCCTTGGGCTGGCTGGAGGCCAGTTTATTTCCTAACCTATCATAGAACAGCTGGAGGCCATGTGTAACTGCAAACTTGCCAAATCCAACATTTTTGGCTCATGGGAATTTGGATCAGAGCTAATGTGGCAGTCCAAGACTACTTCACAGAGAAGCATAATTTAGACATGGTTACTGTAATCCTGTCAAAGGCAGTCTGCATTATCACAGGCTGAAGGTTGCAGTTCTCACTGATCTGGAGAAAATTTTGATTAAAAGTATTATTTTAAAGATGAATATAGTTTGATAGAATTTTCCCAGATCCCAGTTCTGATTCAGAGGATGAGGGGGAGAAAAAAAAAAGACTTTTTAAGTGATTAAAAAGTTCAATAAAAGGACAAGCATAAGGTATTCTGGAAAAGGACAGATTTTCATTTTTAGATCTATTATGGAGCAAAGATTTTGCTGATACTAAACTTAAGACTAGTGGGCAGAAAACTCAATGTTCTTATCCCTGGTGACTCAGAAGCAGAGCAGGACATGATTCTTCTTTAAAAATTCTCATGTTTTTAATTAGTTTGAATGTCTCTGTACAGGCAATAGTAAGGTGAAGTCATGCCTTTCTCTTCTTGATGTCTGCTGTGTGGAGTCTATTCCGTGCAAACTTTCCGAATGTGACCTTTTTAAGCATATGCTACAGTTTAGAATGTAGTGGAAAAGGTAATTTTTTAAATAGTTTTTGAAAGGCATTGCTTTGGGAGTTCAGATTCTTGGCAAACTTCAGTGGGTAGATACCAGTGTTATAGACACTTCAGAAATAATAATAATAATACATCTAGATTACACAGATATTGGCCCAAAGGGCTGAGTGTTACTGCCAAACTCTAAAGTGAGAACAAGGCTGTACAGATTCCCCATGCAGCTTGTGTTTAATTTTACAGGAGACATTGTTTTAATTTTTCTAATGATCCCCAATATAGAAATTATATTCTAATCGGTGCAGGAGTCCAAGAAATTTTGTGTACATGCCAGCAAAAGGATCTTCTAACTATGAAATAGTTTTACTCAGTAGTATAAATATCTACTGGAGCTTGATTAGAAGACAGTGCTGAAAGGTGTATGCTAAATTTTTACTACAGATTTTTACTACTGCAACATCTAAGAAACAGTCAGTAGGCCCAACAACTTTTCTTTGCTTGAAGATAATCTCCTCACAAACTTCTGTTTTCACCTGTACTCTTCCTCAGAGTTAGGCAGTTGGCTGCCTGGATAGTGTTCACAGGCCTGCACCAGACACTCAGGGTCCTACTTTTTCTATGATGCTACATAGTGTGGGCTACATTTCATCTAAGTGCAGGACCATTTGAGATTTTGGAGCATTCTCCAGGGCCCACCTTGCCACAGCTGCAAGGTTGGCAAGACCTCTTCAGCTCCAGGGGGTCCAACCTCTTCTTGAGCACAGGTAATTGCCCACAGTGACCAGAGCTTGTTTTTTCTGCCTTTGAAACAGTGTTGCTCTTTTCTTGATCTGCTAGTTTCTGTGGTGGAGTACATAACCACCTGGGGAGTAGGTGCAGATCCATGGATCACCTCACTCTTGGCAGGCAGACCCTGTACTTCCCATCCTTTGCTGCAGACTACCTGGTGCTAAGGAACTTATCCTGCTGAACCTGGGCTACCATGTGAAAAAAACCAATATATCTCTAATAGGAAACATTGTAGGAAAAAATCTTGAATCTGTCGCCTAGAACTGAGAAAATCCATCTGGGATGAGGTAGGCTTGAGATATTGTCCCTGACTGCAGATGTGTTTATGCCTTTTAAACTGAAAAGTTGTCAAATGAAAACCAGAAGCAGTTTTACTGTCATCATCGCAGTTTGACTATGTTCCTTCCTCTCCCTTTGACATACTTGCAAAATGACCTCAGAGGGGCCAATGAAGTCCTGAGCTGTCAGCCTTGCTCTGATGAGGAATGAAGGTGTTTTGCCCCTTCTCTGTGAGGCTTCCTAGAGCTTCCTTCCATCCCAAAAGCTTGCTGTCCCCTTGTGCCTAGAGGACCACATCTCTGGGCTACTTGTCTCAGCCTCCATGGCCCCAGAGTCAGCAGTCACCTCTTGTCATGGCTGCCACTGAGTTCCTTAATGTGTCTGCTCCACAGACCCCCATTTCTAGACACCTTCTGCTCCGCTGGTTTGAGCACTTCTGCTGTAACTTGGGCTACCTGAGAACTGGGAATGTGACGCCTGTTTAGTGACTTCAGTAATGCTCATCCTCTACTCTGCAGCACCTTTGGAGATACTTCTGTTAGTCCAGGGAAGGAGCAAAAATGTACTCTTAAATACAGTTACCATGCTGGTTTAAAGCTCATGTCTAAGTGCTGTGGGGTATTAACCAAAGATTTCCAACTACTTCAGATATCAAAAGCAACAAAACTGTGGTAACACAGGGTACTTAGACTAGTTGCAAAGCTCTTTTAGAGCAGACTTGAGTGCTTCTTCAAAGTATCACAGTGCCACATAGATCCACTTTTAATGGGAAGTTATAAAAAAAAAATTCCACTCCTGCACATTTCACATTTGGCAATTAGCTTTTCTTTGCTATTACCTGAACTGCTGCTAAGGCAGATGGCACTGTCTAGTTCCTGTCATCAACTGATGAACTTCAGCTGTCTCCAAAAGATGCTATTTAAAGAGAGCTTCTGCAGGAAAAGAAAATGTGGCCCTGTTGTGCCAGTGATAAAAATCAGTGTATTGGCTAATTGTCAGACAGACTAGCAATCATACAATGATGATGGGCACCTGTGCATTACTGGAAGTTAGCTACTGAATATAACCATTTCTCTTCTTTTCCTAGAGGGAGGAAAATAAATATGCTGGTATGCATTTTTGTTCAGAGCTCAAATAACCTTTCTTATTATCAGGTCTTAATTCAATGGGATTTTGTTCCTGTTCAGAATTAGTCCCATGCTGATTTTGTGAATAGGTAGATATTTCTTTTCTTCCTGAAAATGTTGTATTCCATGTTATTTTCAAATCACAAGACGATATAAAAAATTATCCAGCTACATGTTTGGGACTGACAGGGTCCCAAGGTATGAGAAGCAGAAAGTAAGGTCATGAATTGCTGCCTCCTCTGATTTTGGTGCTAGAATTGGTAGCTCTAATGCAGTGGAAAGAGGCTTCTTGAAGGTGAACAGATTGACCTTTCTGCCAGAAATAGACTGAGAGGTGATTTACAAACTGCAGAACATGCATAGGGCCCTTGAGACTACCAATCTCCAGATGAGTACTTGTGCCAGTGAACAATCCTAATCCTATATGCTAAGTTTTATTTTATAAAAGGTTCTTATTACCCATAGAGAATCTTATATTTTCAGAGACAGGTGTACTGCCTACACATCAGTACGCCAAATGAAAGGGAAATGTTCCAAGGTTGTCGCTGTCACTGCTCAGTAAGAGATGAATATAAGATCCTTCAGAACACTTTGCATCATCCAAATAAATTATTTTTAAGACTATGTGATGAAAGTCTGGATACTTACATACCGTAGACTGCATTCTTTAGAGTCAGAAAGTGTTTGCAGACTTAAAGGACATTTCTCATCTGCATTATTATTGTTTGCAGTAGTTACAGCCAAAGGTATCAGTCCCATTGTACTAGGCATTGCAGGAAAAATAATGAAGACAGGCAGATATTTTTTCTGAAGGACTTTTACGCCTGAGCTAGAAAATACTTTCATGTAACAAGTTTTTTCCTTCTGCAGCTTACAGACTGCAAGAATGGAGGTCAAAGTCCTCTCCTATATACTTACAGAATCTCAACAAAACTATGTTATGTGCAAATATATTACCCTAGATTTATCTTACAAAATGCAAGAGGGCTATACCTTTGGCTATCATGCTGAGCTACTAAACATTTAGTTAACACCATTCAATAGGACTCTATAATTCATTATTATATTTAATATTCTCTTGAACAGCACAGCTCAGTGATCATTATAAACTTTGTGTTTATAATATATATAATATATATATGGTGTGGGACTGAAGAGACTTTTTTCCTTTATCTAAAAAATGTTTTATCACTTCTCCACTCCATCATTTTATATTTCCATAGTGGCTTAGGCTTTACGTCGGATGAGACCCACTGGATATGTCTGTACTGCTCATAAAGTGTTGTCCTTGAAGAGGTTTTGAATGCAATGTGCTCTGTATTCTGCTTGACTGCCATCCACATATCTGAAACACAGACTTGAGTGCAAGCAGTGTGCCTAGCAGCATACAAACGTGTCTGGCACACTTCCATGATTTGGAAGGCACAAGCAGGCTGTGCATACAGGTTCGCTTTCCGTTTGGGCCAAGTGTCTGGTTTTGAGGACAATTCTTAGGCAATTCCTGCCCCAAAGTGCAAATTAAATCAGAGGCAACAGATGATTACAGTTATTCAGGAGAATGAAAGTTTAAATTTTTTTTAAACGTAAATGGTAAAACTGAACACAAAGGGAAAATTTATTTCTTATTTCAGCTAGAGCCTTTGAAGAAAGATAGTTTATTAAAAGGAAATCTCATTTGCTAAAACAAGAGTGACTTCATATGTGGAAGCTAAGCTCAAGGGTTGGCAGGTAAATTATTCTGAGGCTGCTATGGGGCATAGTTGCTTGGCACACTAGGGGACTCATTCTGACTTGGAGATAAAGATATTTTGGACCAGATTTCTAGAGCTGAGTCCACTGGGTTTCAAAATTCTCATAGTAAAGTTCACCCAAATAAGTACTATCTATTTAGATTCTAATTTGCCTTTCAAAAATTCCCTAGGATTGAAGTTACAAGAAGAAAAAATGATTACTTCCCAGGTTCTTCTTGCCTGGGCTTCAGACCACAACGCCAAACTTCCAAACTGACTAAAATCTCTCCTTTTCCATCAGCAGAGACAGAAGAACCTTCTTTCTGGGACTGCAGGTGGTTTATGTCAGAAAAAGGAAATTTGGTAAATGTGATTCTAGAGATAGCCATGACAATACCTAAACCAGAATGGGTTATAGTGGAAAACAGTGAGCTGTCTAAAAACTGTCAGGTTTCTTCTCATACTGTGTCAAATATTTTGGATTATTGATTTTATTGTGACTAAGACTTAGGAGGTTTACGTGGATATCTTGCCTTTGATTTTCAGTGGGATCCTTGATAAAGCATTAATTTCCCATTACCTCAATTCTTCAATGGGAAAAAATATAGTTACTTACAAGAATATGCAAAGATAAATAGTATTAATCTTATGAGGCAGTGCTGAGGAGGGCTGTATAGTTAGTTGGACAACAAATTATGAATTTGGTTAGAAATGCTACTTATGACAGTCCCTTCATTCAATGGAGTAGAAAAAAATAGGTTAAAGTTTTTTGCAGATTCTGTAAAAGAAACCACAAAGTGCAATACTCAGACAAAATGGAAAGGTGCTCAGCTTAGAGAAGCATTCGCTATAAGTAGCTTTTCAAAGTTAATGAGAAATATCCACGTAAGGAGGATTTTAATAAGCATTCTCTTGCTGAGTTCTACATTTTTGATTAATTTAAAATAAGTCATCCAGGTTTAATGTATCAAAAGACAGCTACATTCCAACTCTGCTGTTGGATTTTTGCATGGAATCATGATTTTTATTTAAATACATGTATTTGAATCTCAAGGACATGATAGTTCTATTATAAGATTCTGTTTACATTTTCTGTACTATTTTCTTCTACTGAACAAAGCTTTGTGGTTTGATTGCATCAAATCTGGTAACGGTAATGGACTAGAGAAATGGTTTTCATTCTTTAAGCAAAAGCCCTAATGAAGAGTTATATTAACTAGCTTAAAATTAGATTGATATTTCTATCAGTAGATATAGGAAATGTTTTAAGTCTTTCTTGTGTCAGACTTGGATACAAACGGTAAAATCAAGATTTTCTCCAAGCAATGATAAGGTATAATCTACTCCTCCTTATAAGAAGTGAAACTATGTAGTTGTAAGCATCTGAGAGTCAGAGAAGCACGGGTTAGTTAGCAGACTTTGGAAGCTTTATATGAGTATATCCTGTGCTATTTGATGATAACTGGGGAGGCTGCTTTAACTTTACTTTTATCAGTATGTTGTGTTGTTTGCAGAATGTAAAGCATCTGTAGGACTTCTAACCTTTCAAATTCAGCTACTTCACAAGCAAAATAATCTTCTGGATAAAACCACCATTTAAACTCCTGTTGTGTTGCTATTTCACTCCCTTGGAGAAGATAACATGGAGGTTGAATTATCTGGTAGAAAATTGTCAAGAATTGTGTTCTGAATGACAGCTACTGTGTTGGCACTCTGTGATGGATTCTGAAAGGCTGATGGACATTTTAGAGTGGGCAAGAACATTTGCTCAAAGTATAAATTAAAAAAAGTTATGTGATTTAAAAAAAAAACCCCAAAAAACAGCAGCATGAAGAAACTGCTGCTTAATTCTATATTCCTTAAGCCAAATGCCTGCTCTGGAATCATCCTATTTCCTCAGTAATAGCTAATCATACTGGAGGAACTAAATTGCATGTGTCCCTTTTCTTAACTTTGTAGAACACACAGGCAATTACGGGAACTAAGAAAGGTTATGTTGGCCATCAGTCATTCTAGTTTTATACTTTATTCACCCCGTGGTGCCTTGTAATTGTTTCTTAAATGACCTTATTATGTTTGTGCAACATGGAAAATAGCTTACTTCACTTGCTTAAAAATTATTCAGATTCCATGTGTTTCTATTCATTAATTTTTACATGCAGATTGCTTAAATTACTTATTATAAACTGTACTTCTGTGGGGTGCCTACACTAATTGGTAAGCCAAATTACCTACACCAATTGTTTCTTGTGGCGGTGATGCCACAGAATTTATTTATACCTGTGCACAGACTTTGCCTCTGGTGGGCCTGCACACACCATCGCACTGCAGGCATTTTGTTGTGTCTTGGAGCCTTAGGAAAAGGAAAGCAGTGCAGACCATGCACATCTGACTTCAGTTTCTGCCCGCGTATTCTTTATCACACACCTTCTTCCATTTTGCTCCTGCTTGCTCAGGATAAAAGCTTATTACTGGGTGTAGAGTTTACACTAGACTCCAGTGTCTTTTCTACGAAATCTCAAGCAATCCATTTCTGACAGGACAAGCTGAATTCTGCCTAGTAAAAACCACACTGGATTAAATTATGGTGAGTGTGGGACTTTTTTGACCATAAATTATATTACCTATATTTCACCAGTATTTAGCTGAGTAGATGTTATGCAATAACATCACTATAATGCACTTTAAACTTTTTTCTTGTGTTACTCCAGTAGTGGTGAGAAAGACTGATTCTGTGAAATAGCAGTGGATTCCATATCAAGAACTGAGAGTCTCAAGTCACCTAAGCAGATGACTTTATCTTCCTCAGTGTCCTCCCCCAGCTTTCCGACACCACCATCTAGTAGACAAAGCCACTCTTTTGTGGGAAAGGTAAACTAAAAACCACTGATCACATTATGCTGTGTAACAGAAGGAAATTAATGATTATACAACTAAGTAGAATAACTTCAGGTCATATCTACTTCTTAAAATCACCAGGAGCAGGGAATGCTCATCAGTTTTCTGAGTCAAATGACAGACACAGGATGGGCATTCTTTTGTGAGGAAGGATTTATTGCGTGGAGGATAATTCTGTATCTCTTTTGTGACTGAGAGCTTGGGGCTTCCTGCTGTCAATTTTCAAGTTAATCTTAACCTCTAGTAAGAGAGAATATTTTTATTCTGGGATGCCTGATCAGGAACACAACCTTTGCATTCCCTCTCTCCCCAGGAATGGAAGGTTGTAACAGCAAGAGCAAAATAACTTTTCTTCGTATTGCACTAGCCTTACCACTCAGAACATTAGCCCTAATTTGTCTTGGTGCCTATTACAGCTATAATCATTGGTAGTCTATCACTGAAACTATAGATTTTGAAACTGAAACATGCTCGTAGATTCCAGCATAGACTCTTTTTATTGAAGTTGTCCTGCTATGCAGAAGGGGATACAGGGTTCAAGGTACCAGAGTCTGTGGCCTAGCACTGTCAGTTCTCAGCTGGGAGGCAGAAAACACGCATTTTTTAATATGCTTACTCAGTGTCTTTACAATGCAGCATATGTAGGCAGTCCTGAAAGGAGGAACCAGAACCCAGAACAGTTTCCAACAAATCCCTCTCAGGGTTTGTATTTTTTAAAAAAAAGAGACATG
>VZTL01057490.1:19669-35006 GCA_013400535.1 Scopus umbretta | reverse complement strand
AAAAAAAAAAAAAATCATCTATGCAGTTCACCTGGATGATTTGGATGTGACCCTGGCTGTACCTACATCACCTTCAAATACTGTTTCTCTCACACAGCCAAGCAACATCTCAACCTGCCAAAAGTACCTGCATGGAAATATTTATATGCCTTAAGGAACCTGATCACCCTAATCACTCACTGCTGGGACTTCAGAGACACTAATCATCACAGAGGAGAAACTGCTGCCTGGGAATAGCAACAGTTTGTAAACAAATTCACTCCTCTTTCCCACCGCATGGGTTAGGTCTATCCCAGCATTAAGCAGTGCCAAACACATCTTTAATCTACAAAGGGGGAACGTTTTATCTCTGAGTCGGCAAATACCCCTCTGGGCATGACTAGCTGTTCTCCTGGTACACATGCAACAGTGCACGTGTCCTTCAGGCTCAATCCTGTTGGTGTAAAACTGGCTCTGGATTTGGATCCACTGTCACTGCACTCCTTCTGGGGCACGAGATAGCAGCCTGGATTCTTAGGGCTGTGTTTTAATGTCACCTTTCATCTGAGGATCCTGAAACATCTATGAACTTTAGTGAATGCTTTGTAAATGAGTCCTGATCCTTTGGACCGAATTTAGGTATTCCCTGTCCTTGCAGACTCTGAGGGTGTAGGTCATGTATGAACCACAGATGATCAGTGTGGTATTTAGGGAGAGGGGTGCTGGGGAAGGAGCACAGGAAGCCATTCGGACAATCCCCACATCTTGGATCAATGTCAGTTTTTCATCTGTTTTGGTCTGGCAACTACAAACATGACACAAAGAGCAATGACTTATGGATGTGCTGGCCCCTTGGGCTCCTGGTCCTTCAAAAGAAAGCAGCCCAAACTAGCAGAAATCTGCAGAGACTGGAGAGGAGGAGAAGCTCAGATGATCAGTTTAAGNGGTGAGCGAGCGGCTGTGTGGTGCTTGGTTGCCGACTGGGGTTAAACCACAACAGGACCTTTATGGCTTCTGCTGGCATTTTTGCTACAGGCAAATAGTTGGCACAGTTGGAGATGCTCTTGGAAGCAGGGGACCCACACCGGGGCAGGGACAGCCTGAGGGACCATGGGAGATCCAAGCTGGGGCAGAGGAGAGCGAATAAGAACCAAGGAGCAGCAGAAGTAAACCACCACACACTGATCCAGACCTCCTGCACCAGCATCACCCCACCAAAGGGGCTGGGAGGGCAAGAGTGTGCCACATGGGGACAACACAGGGAGTTGAGACTAGGACAGGGGAGAAGAGATGCTGAAGTGATGAAAAATCAGGGGAAGGGGAGGAACAGTGTTTCCCTAAATTTTTTTTGTTTTATTTTTTTTTCCTCAATGCATCAAAAGTTTATGTTAAGATGTCATAAATTAAATTAAGTTAAAATCTCCAGGTCAAGACATTTTGGCTCCAGTAGAAACTCCTTGCTTCCTTGGTCTGTTTTTTCATCCCCCTTTCTTCCATGTGCTGTTCCTGGCTGCACTCCCATGGAGACATGTTTTGCTTTCAGACATGTGTTTCCTTCAGCTGGGCTCTCCTTGCATTCATGTTTCTCAACATACAACTCATTAGTGGCTTCGGGCATCCAACTTATTTTCAACCTGCTTCTAATGTGGCACACAGAGCTGCTTTGACGTTTGATTTCAGCAGCTCTTGCAGCCTCAGAGGGAATGGAGACATCAGTGTGGTGGGAAGCCATCTCTGAGTTCTGCCCTACCACGAATAGGGTCTTGTCTCAGGGTCCCCACATCCAAGTGATAGCTTCTCTCCCACTCCAAAGTCTGACCTGGCCATCAAGGGACCAGGGACACCTCACCACAGAGGTGGGGAGAGGCCAGAACAGCTGGGGAGCACATCGGGTGGGCACCTAGCATCCGTGTTCAAAAGGACCTCTTCAGAAAGCCCTCCCCAGCTGCAATCTCACACCGGAACTCCCTCATCATGTGAGCCAGATGTCGACCTGCTGGGCAGCCTGGTGCTCCTGATGCAGTCCCATTGTACAATCCAATGGATGGGTTCCATCCTTTGCAAGCACAGGTATTGCATCTGCGTACATGAAATGGGGTGGCTTTTTTGCTCTGAGGCCTCTTGTTATTATCACAGTGCAAACAGGATCAAGAAGGCCTGAGTAGAGGCTCGCTCTTGAAAATGCAGAGGTGAACCAGCGAAGCACCTTGCCCACTGAACACCACGTTGTCATTACTACTTCCTTTACCGTACCTGGGGTCTCTGCACCTCGCTTGCAGTGCTGTGACTGAGAGGCAGAAGGTGGGAGAAGCCCACCCAGCCAGGATGAGACCTCTCGTAGAGCTAGGGAAGAAATCTTGGGGAATGCTGGGCACTTGGGGTGGTCGGATGGGCCTCCTGGAGATGGTGGCAGTAATTAATTACTTTGGCTTTGTAAAAATAGACAGGGAAAGTCTGCTGGGACTCTGGCCAAGAGAAACAGCTTAGGGAGAAGGTAAGTCACTGCCCTGCCTCCCTTCTGCAGCAAGGGTTTCTTCCAACTCTGAGAGGCAAGAGTTAATCCTGGTCTTCTGGAGCTGAAGATGAAAGAGGGAGAATGACATGGGATTGCCTTCTGGTTTGTGAAACCTCCCAGAAGACAGCTTGGCTATAAACTCCCCAGCTGCAGGGCAGTTTCTGAAGTCTGCTCAGCAGGCTGGAGAGTCAGAGGTCCTTGGAGAAAAGGAGCTGTTGCTTACTCACAGCTTGGTCAGGAATCTGGTGAATCATCCCAGGGAGTCTGGTGCACACGAATTGTGTGAGGGGGGAGGAAAGAGAGGGTCTGAATGAAGCCCTGATGCAAGTCCTGATCTGTTGTGGGATGGAAACCCAGTGTGAATTCTGATGATGCATGATTTTCGCTTAGTTTAATATGGGAACTCATAAGAGCTCCTGTGCTGGGTGAAACCGTCCTCACCTGGGACCCACTCTCCTGCTGTGGCTGTGCCTCTGTGCACAGCTGGCAGAGCCCCCCCAAGGTGTGCTTAGGGGGTCCTGGAGGATCAGAGACATCCTGGGAGGAGACAGTCAGGACTGTGCCAGCCTCACGATGCTGGGGGCCCACCTGCTGCCTCCTCCACCTGCTCCAGGGAAGGAGAGATGTCTTGAATGCAAAGAAGCACCTAAGAATTTCATATGTGAACAATGGTGATCATGCTTTTTACTTGATATCACTGCACACCCTTTTTGATAAACTCCACAGACTGACCTTGCCCTAATTTAGTAACAAGCAGAAGAACAAATCAACTTCAGACATTATAAGGGAGTTTCAGTGAAAGTGGCACAATCTGTGTATGTTTTGCAAAGCTGAATGATTCTTTCTATTATGTTTTATTGAAAAGAAAGACTTTTAGGTGTAGTTTGCAAAGGATGCCTCTCAATGACAAACTCTCTGCTTCCAACAGCATGAGCCCATCCATGTTTCTCTTGACTGGCACTCCTGGGCTGGAAGATATGCAGCCCTGGATTTCCATCTCATTTACCACAGTGTTCACGATAGCCCTCCTTGGGAACAGCACCCTCTTGTACATGATGAAGACGGAGCTGTGTCTCCACAAGGCCATGTTTTATTTCCTCTCCATGCTGGCTGTCATTGACTTGGTACTTTCCCTGACCACCATGCCCAAAACGCTGAGGATCTTCTGGTTCAATACCCAGGAGATCAGCTTCAGGGCTTGCCTTGTGCAGACGTTTTTTCTTCACACTTTCTCAGTCATGGAGTCAGTGGAGCTGCTGACCATGGCTTTCAACAAACATGTTGCCATCTGCAATCCCCTGAGCTACAAGCTCCATCCTGACCATCTCCCTGGTAGTCAAGAATGGGCTGCTGGCTCTAACCAGGGCAGCCAGGCTCATGTTGCGTCTGCCTTTTCTCTTCCATTGTCTGCCATACTGCTGCTTCCTCATCATCTCCCACTGCTACTGCAAACACATAGCAGTGGTGGAGCTGGCCTGTGCCAACAGCAGGTTCAGTAACATCATGATGGTTCTTTTCATTGTGGGGTTAGATCTGTTGTTCATCGGGCTCTCCTGCCTCAGGATCTTGAGGAGCTTATCAAACTTAGCATTGAAGGAGGACAGACAGGTATTTGGGACTTGTCTCTCCCACATCTGTGTCATCCTGGTCTTCTACACCTCTGTGGTTCTCTCATCAGTAATCCACAGGCTTGGTTGCCATGTTGCCTCTCACATGCACATCTTGATGGCTAATTTCTACCTCCCATCCTCCCCCATGGTGTATGGTGTCAAAACCAAGCAGGTCCCTGACCAGGTGCTCGTTTCATTTTTCTCTCAAGAGAATCTAAATTCTCACACATCCCATCCAAAGAGGCATGTATGGATACCCATACAACTGCACATGCAAATTGCAGCCCATGATGGGCCACAGGAATTAACCCTGGATACATAACTCTGTAGCAAGTGTATGATGCACTTTAAACAACTCCCATCTCTTCTCCTGAATTTTTCCAAGTTTAAGACTTGAGAATTGTGAAAGGATTGTACACAAGTGCTGAAAATGGTAGCATTTCAGCTCATCACTGCCTGTAGCAAGCAGCAAAGCCTGCTTGGCAGACTGAGGAGGGTGCTAAATCCAGAGGTCAGCCTACGTAGAACTGGAAAATTTTCAGAGTATTCAGCTTTGACGTCACTGTGCTGATAGTGAGCTGGAGGTAAATAACATTCTTGTTTGAGCTCCACAGGCTGCATTTCTTCTCTTTTTGTGTGCTAAGGAAATGAGCTCATGGCCTGCAGGTCCTCTCCAAAGAGCTATTGATGCTGCTGAACCATTTAACGAAAGTGGGTGGGGGAAAGAGGGGCCAAACCATCTTGTGTTGGCGGGCAGCTGGGAGAAGAGTGAGGTTCGAGGTGCTGACCCTTGCTGCCAGGTGAGTGGTGAGCAATGACCACTCCTCAGGCACTGGCACAGGCAGAAACAAGCCTGGAGCCCCAAGCCTGCTCCTAGCTTCTTGGCTAGGTATGCAATGGCCGATGACGCATCTGCGTGGAGGAGGGTTGCTCACATTTTCCAGCGTGAGCTCTGAGGAGAGTCTCAGTAAGAGTGAGGTTAAACCTGCTGCATGCACCCTATCACCCCTCAATAGCAAAGGCAGAGCACCGTCCCCTTCCTCCACCCCTGCAGGCACTATGGGGCTTGGGCGACCAGCTCACAGGGTCACGGGGAAGAGCAGAAACACCTGTGAACACTGGGGATTTTAGCTGTCTTTTTGGTTGCTATTGTCCTCATATGACTTAGATGTGATTTCTGTTGCCTGAGTTATTTATTGATGTGCTAGGCTGCGGTAGATCTGATTCATAGATCAGTGTTGCAAATACAGCACAACAAAAAAAAAAATCCATGCTATTTCTACTGAATTAATGTATCTACTGCCTTTATTTTTTCCAAGTCTTAGAGTAAGAAATGTATTTTGCTATATAGCTGGCATATTTATAAATCTGGACAATTATAGAAGGAGATTCCTGTTCGCAGTGTTGAATTTATGTGGCACAAGAACAATGTGTGGCCTATTTTCCTAGTATATCTGTAGCTGTTGCATCCCTGACCTGGCTTTTACAATCGCAACCCAGCAGGTAAGAGATCCCCACATCCAGCAAGCTTACGTTGTATGCAGTGGCTCATCATCCACACTACCATGAGGGTCACAGGTCTTGTGGGGATCTCTGTTTTCTTCTTGCAGGCTGTCCTCAGTAGTTCTTATACAGATCAGGGATCTAGAGAAGGATGTGAATTGGGATGTTATGAAGCTTTTCATGAAACCACTATAGCCAAAGTAGTAGAGATGAGGGATTATGGGAGAACTTTGCAGAGCTGAATGATGTAAAGTTCAGTATAGATTCATTAAAACCGAGGTGCTCTGGCAAAACACAGCCCTATTTTTGCATAGACAATGTTGTGCTATGAGCTGTCCATCCCCACTCAGAAACAGACCTCTTGGAGTTATGACTGATGACTCCTTGAAAACATCAGTGGTACCCAGTAACTTCTTAAATCCAGACTCCTCTCCTTGTTTTCACCGCAGGTTTCATTCTGTCCCCTCAGCAAGGCGATGATTGGCGCAGGTCAGGGTCAGTACACAGCACTTTCTCTCTGCCATTTATTTCCAAGGTGCCAGCATGGGTTGATCCACAGACTACTTTGCTGTTGGGGGTTTAGCTGCTCTGGTGTGGGTCCTTCATGGGCTGTAGTCCCTATGGGGTCTAACTGCTCTGGCATGGGCTTATTCATGGGCTGTAGTCCCTTCGGGGGTGTACCTGCTCTGTACCTCCACGGCCCACAGTCCCTTTGGTGGGAGTGCTGCTACCACCATGGAGCACCTCCTACCGCTCTGAACTTGGTGTTCCCCTTTCTGTTTCTCACTCTTTTGGTTCACTCCTCCTCTCAGAGTCTGACTTCTTTGCTTTTTCTTAAATGTTTTCACAGGGGCACCACAAACTCCCCTGGCTGGCTCAGCTTTGGTGCATGATGGGTCTGTTACTGATCCAGCTGGAACCATCTGTGTCCAGCACAGGGCAGCCCCAGACCTCCCCCTGGCCACTCCTGCAGACCCCTCCACTACCCAAACCGTACCACCTACACCCACAAACATCTACCTCCCTACAAATGTCTTGAGCTGCTATTTACAAATATTGTTTTGCTTTGTGCTGTCTGGATAATGAGTCGGTTTGTTCCTAATTCAGGAAACAAAGCTCTTAATCAGATTTGTGCAAGAAATTTCTGCTTTCACAAAGTGGTATTTACCTGTTACTTCCAAAAATAATTTTCTAAATTATAGACAGTGAATAAATGTAAGAAAAAGAAGACACAATGAAAAAGTTAATATTAGGTGAAAGTGTTTTATACTGTCTGTCTGTCCCAGTGCCTTTCTGGGACACACTGGGATGCATGCAAGGAAAGGAACAAGTACCATCTAAATGTTAACTCCTGAAGCACTCTGACTGTGTCCATAAAGCCATCAACCTGCCAAGCTTGTGTAGTGTTTTACTACAGTACTAGTGTTTACTGCACAAAGTATATTTGCTCTACAATTTTCAATCATAAATTATTCTTATTTGTGTTTTGATAGTGACTGAGAGCCTGCCAAGGGCTAAGGCAGCATGCTGCATAGTCAAAGAGGAGGAGCACATTCCCCATCCCGAAAGCTAAGTCAAGAAAAGTCAAGAGCTGGTTGCAGTTCAATGGGCAGTTCTGTCATTGGAAATTTTAATTGAAAACAGGACCCTCTGTATCTTCTTGGTCCTCACTCTGTAGATGATGAGGTTGAGCACAGCGGGCACCAGGATGTAGTCATTCCCCATGGTGATATGGACTAGTGGGGCCAGTCCCTTCCCAAATGTGTGCGGCATGGACAGCCCAGTCAGAGGCACATAGAAGGCCAGGACCATGCAGATATGGGCAACGCAGGTGCTGAACACCTTGAGCCTCTCCTTCCACAATACCAGCCACAGACAGCCTTGAGGATCAAGATATAGGAGAGGCAGATGAGGACGGCGTCCAGCCTCATGACCAGCAGGATGGTGGTGAGGCCAGTACACCATGCTGGGGTGGTGTTGGCACAGGCCAGGTTCATCATGTCCTGGTAAAGGAAGAAGGAGTGTGACAATCTGTCACAGCTCCTTCTGGGAGCTGAAGAAGGGAAGGGGCAGAGCAGGACTTGGTTCTGTCTCTCCTCTGGAGCCAGGCAGTCTTAGAATGTTAAGTGTGTTTATTTTTTTATACTGAAATTATGTTACTAACATGAGAGCTGCACTGTAGTACCACCAGAGCAGTGCTTTTATAGTGTGAAACAGGTGTATGTGTCAACCAGAGTCACAGAGTCACTGAGGCTGGCAGGGACCTCTGGAAATCATCCCATCCTGGCCAACCCCTCTGCTCAGGCAGGGTCACCCAGAGCAGGTTGCCCAGGACTGTGTACACCTGGGTTTTTTGTATCACCAAGGACAGACACTCTACAGCCTCTCTGGGCAACCTGTGCCAGTGTTTGAATAACCTCATCATCAAAAAAAAAAAAAGATATGTTATGTTTAATTGGAATTTCCTGTTTTTTCTAGTTTGTGCTCATTGCCTCTTGTCCTTTCACCAAATACCACTGAGAAGAATGTGGCTTTGTCTTCATTACTCCATTCCATCAGGTATTTATACATATCAAGAAGACGCACCCACGTATAGTACCTCTTTGCCGAGGGAAATGTCCCTTCAGCAGGGACAATGCCTCCCTTAAGCTGCTTGAGACTCAAAAAAGACAATAGTTTTCATTGGTAACTATTTACACAGTATTGATACGGCCTATAGGACCAGCAGGTTAGCATTACTCTGTGGGTTATTTACTATCTGCCTTAGAAGCAACTGGGATGAGTCAGTCACCAGGACTACTTCATGTACTAGTCATGCCCCTTGCTGAAGGTCTCCTGATAGGGTCTATCACAGACATGTGGTGTTTGTGGAGGTAGGAGGTGGTGGTAAATGCTTTGTCCCACTGCAAGCAAACATGTTGTCTTACACAGAACAGAAGTCTCAGGAAAGGATAAGGACTATAAATTTAAGTTGCAGGGGACTTTGAAAGTAAGGGTCAAAAATTGCCTTGCCATGTTCAAAGTGAGCGTGTTTCTGCCTAGTCTAAATTCTGTATTTTTTTTGTTCATAGTATAATTTGTCAATTTGGACATCTCCCATCCTTGTGCTCTCAGCTCTCTAGCACAAGGTGTATTATGGCAACAACAGGGGAATTTCAAGCTAATGAATAAACTCACAAAATGCCATGTGGGAATAGTTTCTTTCCTCCCGCAGTCCTGACAATGACCCTGCCTGACATGCAAAGCTGTCAGAGCCTTTCTCAGGGTATTTTGCATCATCTGAGCTGCAGAAAGTGTTGGAGAGACTGATCTAAGCCCCAGAAAACGCTGACAACTTTTGCTTAGCTTCAGCTTTGCTCACTGTGATCTGAGCTACATCATGTCTGAAAGGTAGCACAGCCCCCGAGGATGACCATGCTTGTCTGACACTCACAGCTCATTAAGCTGCAGCAACTCAGTGTCTGAGCTCAGGCTCCTGGTGTTTGGAGACAGTTTAGGGTAAGTCTGGTACAAATCCTGACAATCACAAAAAGCACAGTGCTGCAGGTGCCAGAGGGAACCCCAGATAAAACCAGATTGCAGGAGCACAGAGAGGTCATGCGTTGACAATGGAGAAGATCCTGGAGACCAAAACCCAACAGCTTCCCAAGGTACCCACAGACCTGCACTTCTCAGCGCAGAACAGTGTCCCGGCCAGGCTCTGTGCTGCTGACACGGGACAAGCCACAGGCTACCCTGTTTTATAGGATATTTTCGTCTGTTCCTGGGAGCACAGCACCATGCTGGAAGAACTCAGCTGCTCCAGGTGATTTTATCTATGCACACAGCTCTGCACCATGAAATGATTCTTGGTCTTCTCCCCATCACACCAAAATATTCACCTTCTGGACAGGCTCCTTGAGTCCCAGGAGAGAAAAGAGGCTGAGCTGCCCGGCTCGAAGGGTCATGATCAGTGGCACAAGGTCCATCTGGAGGCCAGTCACTAGTGTGACTAGTGAGTCAATACTGGGGCCAGGACTGTTTAACCACTTCATTAATGACCCAGACGATGGGGCAGAGTGCACCCTCAGCAAATCTGCAGATGATACAAAACTGGTGGCGGGTGGCTGATCATGCCCCTTAATTCTCCTCCAGCATCCTGCTATTTTCATTTCAGGGTGGGGCTGGTCTGTTTTAGGCAGTCCTCAGCAATCTCTCTTCCAAGAGTCTCCCAATCTCCTTTTGAACTCATGTAAATAGTTTGGATCCGCAGCAGCCTTCAGCAAGGAGTTCCTCTGATCCACAACCTGGACAGGGACACAATCAGACCACGCCATGCACTTGTCCTCTCCCTCCTCGCCACCAGCCTGACAGTGTCACAGCTTTCTACAAGGACGTTGACTGAAGGGTAAGGAAACATGTACAGCCCCAGTCTGTACTCCATCAATCATGGGGAACAGGCAGCTGGAGGCTCCCCTCAGCTGTGGACAAAGGGAGCACCATACCACCCTCCATCTCTGTACCCCACCACCCACCATGTCTATGTGAAACTTGTCACAGAATCAAAAAATTATCAAAATAAAGTTTCTGATTATGAATCCATTGGCCGGTTCTTTTGGTTTGTGCTCTTTTTTGGGAACATTTTGGGGATTCTTCTTATTGTCCTTGTTTCCTTGTATTTAACCTATCTGCCTACCTAAATGGAATATACACACATATACAAATATATATATATGTAAAGTGTACCTATGTATAAATTGGGGAGCTGCAAGGAGACACCCAGCGGGGTGGAAGGCACTGGGGCTGGGTCTTTTCATTTTCCCAAATGTAAAAGTTTCAGAGAGCAGGGCAAAACAGGGGAATTTTCTGAATACACATTTTTTGCCTTTTTTTTTTTTTTTTTTTACAGCCAGTGGTCCAAAGCTGCCTTCACTCCCATTTTTGCACTCTGCCATTTTTTTCAGAGAAGACAGGAAAACCTATTTGTGTGCAGCCCTGTGGTGCTCACACCCCCTGAAGAGCAAAGAAATGGGCTGTGAGTCCCTGGGTGAGACCCAAGGGGTTTGTGCTGGCTGGGTTAAATAGGGCTTTCCAGCCCTCTGCCCAGCGCCTGCCTGCAGCGGTGTGTGCCGCTCGGGCTGTTCCTGCTCCCCAGCCCACGTCCTCTGCTGTGACCTGGGGTAAGTACAGGGTGGGCTGCCTGAAGGTGACAGAATAGAGATGTTCTTCCTCTGCAAGGACAATTCGTTTGAGGGCTTGCATCAAAACAAGAATTTACAAAAGTCTCTGACAGAAACTACAAACCAGCGTATTAGAAAAGTACTAGGAGCAAATTGCTTTGCTAAATATTACTTTTGATCTCTCATTTTGATCTCATTACAGGTGGGCTTGATATGAAAAGCCACCCTAAAAATCGACCTTGGTCAATAATTTAAAAACTCCCTTATTCTCTCAGGCACTATATGAATAGGATGCATAAGTTTGTTTCTACAATGCCTTTGCTCCCCACAGGAACAAGGTGGGGGTCTTCAGCTCCTTGGCTTTAGGTTCTTTACACCCTCAGTTACCTCTTTCACCATCCCAGTTCTCCCTGTCTCACGCTGCTCGGTTCAGTTTCAGAGAGCTTTTTTCCCTCATCCCAGGGCAGTCAGCTCTAACTTTTGTCCCTGCGTGACTCTTTCCCCTAATGAGGGAAGCGGGTGTTTGACGGCTTTTGAGGATCTGCACCATGGGCTGCTGGAGGAGAATAGCACCGCGGTGAGCTGAGCTATTTGGAGGCACAACTGCTCTCCCACCGCTGTCTTTCAGGCCTGACCCTTCAGCCATGTGAAAACTTGATTTATTTTTTTCCTGATAGCAGATGAGGTCTCAGAGAGAGAGAGTGTGTGTGTGTGTGTGTGTGTGTGTGTGCGCGCGCGTGCAGACAAACTCTGGGACAAATCTCAACCAGTTTGTGTTCCTCACTGATGCAAAATCTATTCATTTCCAGATGAATAGGGACATGCGCATTTTCCCTGACCAGCGTGGCCAGAGGTGAGGATGTGCTTCTGTGACCACCGGCTTGTTCAGCTGGTCTGTTTAAGAGGCGCTAAATTTAACTGCTTTTGCAGAGCAGCCTGTTTGGCATATTTCTCTAGACATCTACTCCACTTGCCCCAGCCTCCCATTGCTGAGCATTACAGCTGATCAGCCATGCTCCTGGGGCAGTGAAGCTGCCCAGGAAAGCAGGAGGCTTCCAGAGTGCTTAAATGGAGACCTGGTATTTGCTGCTGGATTTTCTAAAGGCCCCAGGCAGAAAAAACACCACTTCAGGTTCTCAGTCTTATTTGAGCCTCTGAATTTCCTCCTTTCCATTTAACATTTTTGGCAGCTGTAAAGCACAAGTCCATTTTCCTTCCATCAGGCTTAGTTTGGTTAATTGACCTGTGGGTTTAGCTGATAAAGCTCCCTAAAACATTATACATTTTGCTGTACTTAAACACAAGGGATGAAATCAATACGGAGTCACATATAATGGAGCTACTTCTCAGCTCAGAGTGAGATGTTATCTCTTGTGGTCTGACTGCATTTGGTTCAGCACAAACATTGACCTTTCTCTGTCTTCATCTCTCTCCCCCTCCATCCACACTTTCCTCTTCTGTTCGTGTGCTTCAGCCTTGCAGGGACCTGCATGGCCAGGGCTGCTCCTCCTGCTGCTGCGGGGAGCGGGCAGCCCTGTTCCCAGGGCTGACCTCCAGTTCTCCATCCCACCTTTCCTCCTTTCCCAGGCAGGAGCACCCTAGCCACAGGCTCTTGTCCTGTCTGTGCTGCTGAGAAGCTTTTATCAGCTCCCAAAGAGCTGAGCACCAAATCTCCTGAAAGCCTGGGTATTTAAATATTGGAGACTATAACTAGGGGAGACTAAATCATGCACTGCTCTTTCCTCATTATCTGCTGCTGTGCCCAGCCCAGACAGTGACCCGGGGGCTGGTCCACTGTGGCTTTTCCTTGGTTGATGTGATGGATATGCACAAGGGCAGCGGCACAGGGGTTTCCTGGCTCTCAGGAGCTTGCCCTCCCAACACTGTTGTGGCTGGGGTGCATGGTGGGGGGTCTCATAGCAGGGCTTTTATTCCAAGACACTATTATTTCCAGACCCCCGGACCACCTGCGCATGAGATGTCATCTTCCAATTGGACGGGGTCCAGTCCCCTGACCTTCATCCTCACTGGGATTCCTGGTCTGTCGATGAGCAGCTACTGGGTGGCATTGCCTCTCTGCTGCCTGTACCTCCTTATGCTCCTGGGGAATTGCACCTTACTCTGGATGATAAAGACAGACCACAGCCTCCATACACCGATGTACTATTTCCTCTCCATGCTGGCTGTGGCAGACCTGGGTTTGTCTCTCTCCACCCTACCCACCATGCTGGCCATTTTCTGGTTTGAGTCCACCTCCCTCCATTTTGAGGCATGCATCATCCAGATGTACTTCATCCACTCCTTCTCTGCCATTGAGTCCGGGGTCCTGGTGGCCATGGCCTTCGACCGCTTTGTTGCTATTTGCTACCCTTTGCACTATGCCTCTGTCCTGATGAGCTCCCTGATAATGAAGGCAGGAGGGGCGATCTTCATGCGGGGCATTTGTGTAGTGCTACCTGTTGCCATCCTTATTAAGAAGATGAGTTTCTGCAGGTCCCATGTCCTGTCTCACTCCTTCTGCCTGCACCAGGACATGCTGAGGCTGGTTTGTGGGGATGTCAGGGTCAACAGCTTGTATGGGCTGACTGCGGTGATACTCACCAAGGGCCTGGACTCCCTGACCATCCTCCTGTCTTATATGATGATCATCAGAGCCATCCTGAACACTGTCTCCCAGGAAGCACGAGCCAAAGCCTTTAGCACGTGCATCTCCCACCTCTGTGCCGTCCTGATCTTCTACATCCCGCTCATCAGCTTGTCCATCATCCACAGGTTTGGGAAGCATTTGCCCCCCCTCACTCACACGCTCCTGGCTGATGCCTATCTTCTGGTGCCACCTGTCCTGAACCCGCTTGTGTACAGCTGGAAAACCAAGCGGATCCGCAGGCGGATCCTCATCCTGCTCTGTCGGAGAGGGACCCAGCAGTGGCTCTAGTCCCAGAGCAGCAATGCCCCAAAGCCAATCTCATCCTTCCTTTCCTTTCCAGACTGGTTGCTAATGGGCAATATCTTCTCCCAGAGAAAGTCACTCATGCCAGAAGAAACCTGTCACCTCTTCTGCAATACAGCTCTTTTCCTCTCCGTGGAGGGATGGATTATGGCAATTCACATTATTCCACCTCCCATTTTGGGATGCCCCATTTCTCAGTCTGCAAGAGGGCAGAGCTGGTGTGGCTGTGTGTTGAAGCTGTCCTCCCTGCAGGTGGGGAGAGAGAAGACTGCCGAGAGCAGGCTTTCAAGGGATTCACTGCTAACAGCAGTTTTGGTCTCTGAAGAAATACAGAGTTGCCAGACTTGTGCTTTTAATTACAATATCCCTACATTGGTCCATTATATGAAACAGTCAGTTCCCAGGGTTATGCAATCATATAAGACTCCTCAGCTTTCATTATACAAATAATGTGGTTATTTACCATTATGGAGGATAGACAGGTACTAATGGCCTACGGATTGTAACCTAAGGACGCAAAATGAGAAAACTGAGTCCAATTTCATTGCAGAGTTCTCAAGAGGAGTGTATTTTAGGGGAGTTTACTGTCTCATGACAGTAACTCATCTGCTTCTCATCTGCTTTGCCTATAACTCTTTTGGGAACATCATGAAAAATCTCTCCCCACCTCCCAGGTTATGATCCAAATGACCGGTCTGGCTGACCAAATGGTTGGTCTGGCATGGAGGTATAGGGTGCAGTGGGCATGCAATGCAATCCAAACACATCCTGCGACACACTGTATATTGCCACATTTCCTTAGGGATGGCATGTGATGTATAAGTGACATGCTTCATACCTGGTCTGGCTGAGCTGCCCCTTTCAGAGCATCCGGCTGTCATTATGGAGCCTCCACCCTGTCCCAAGGCAATCTACCTCCTGATTATCCACCCTTGTCACTGTGTAAAATAGTCCTCCCTGCAAGCCAAATCCCTGTGACTTTGTCATGTCTGCAGAGTCATACCAAACCATTTGCTCCTTTCTGCCCCCAAATCAGTGCCTTCAGTCTTCCTCATGGGCTGGTCTTCCTCCTCTGGGCAATCTCAGCCCACCCGTTGCCTCATCACAGTAGCTGAGTGGTCAAGAAGGAGGGAGCAGGGTGAAAAGGAGGAGGAAGAGATAGCATGACCTTGTAGGGGAGGGAGCAGCAGCCCCATCTCATGGGAGAGAATGTGCTGCACTGATGCTGCGAGCAGCATTCATGCTGGGGACAGATGAAGGCAGAGGAAACAACCCATTTCAGTGCAGGCATTTGGCAGGGCCCGTGTCCAGCCATGCAAAGAAGAGCTACAAGGTCAGGATCAGGACTGGAGCTTGGGATGCCCAGGCCATCTGTTAACAGGTCCCAGCAAACTGGGAGATGCTGCACACTGCAGGAATGTTCTGGAGAGCTTTGGGAGTGAGAAAAAAAATGGGTGTTTCTCTTTACCTTTTTGTTTGTTTCCCTCCCACCCACCCCCTACAGCTCCAAAATCTGCTTTAATAAGCGTACTGAAAGCTTCTCCCAGATGTGCTAGGTGCTGCTATGGAGAATCCAAAAGGCAAGGATCAGGGCCATGAAAGCGAGCTAAGTGCTTTTTTT